>JAWDGP010002190.1:25000-28741 GCA_033675545.1 Elysia crispata | reverse complement strand
ATCTGCAGGTTGAGTTTTTAAAGCTATCTAAGCTTTTAATATAAATGTGACTTATCGGAAGGGTGTGTGTGTGTCTGTGGGGGGGGGGGGGGCGGAGGGAGAGGGGTCATTTAACGTTCAAGTAAATGGTTTTATATAAAAAAATAAAACCATTTGTCTCAATTAAGACGATTCGGACATGCGATTTCTTTCGTACAAGCCCACCTTATTGCATCAAAAAAGTTTCTTTGGTATATACTGAAAAGTTTATGAATAGCTTGAATTGTAGAATTTTTTTTGTCGATAGGAAAAGCATGCACAACATAAAGGTGGTTTAAAGAAAGTATCAAATAAACTTTTTTTTATTATTATTATTCACTTCCTTGATCAGCAACTTCGAAAATCATTTTTGTTTTTTTGCACAACATACAATTATACTTTTTTTTGGTCACAATTTGACGGTAAATACTGTTCTTGTCAGTACAAAGCATAACTATAAATGTTTTATTACGAAAAATTAAAATTAAAGAAATACAAAGAAAGCACAAAAAAAAAAAAAAAAAAAACAACAACAAAAAAAACAAAAAAAACAAAAAAACAAAACAAAACAAAAAACAAAAACAAACAAACAAAATAAACAAAACAAAAACAAACAAACAAAATAAAGAAAACAAAAACAAACAAACAAAACAAAACAAAACAAAAACAAACAAAAAAACTCCAGCATACTTTGAGTTTTTATATTTGGTTAATATAATAACAGCTGACCGTATTCAAGTGTTAATGTACTCACTCAAATCTTGCTCTCACTTCCTAAATGTTTCTATATTTTCTATGAAATTTGTTTTCTCTTTGAGTTTATGTTTAAGGTATACTCTCTTCCTGATTGTCTCGCAAGTTGAGGCTTTCATTCTATAGACCTACCATACCAAGTGCTTTCCTATAAGATAAGACGATTTATGATCAATATTAATTCCTTGCGTGATCAATACGGTAGTTTTCAACGATAATTGTGTTAAATTTCTTTAGTGACCTCTCCTTGTAAGGCAAAGAACATAACATTCGATGTATGACTCACGCAGGTAAAAATAACAACGCCATTTAAATCCTGAGTCTAATTTTGTGAATTAATCACCATTCGCATTCAGAGAAAATATTTGGAGGAAATCAAGCTTGTAATATAGAAAACTTGACCGACTAACACATTTTTCCGCCTATAGATTCATTTTGAATAATATCTGACAACTCACTTTCAGGACGAAAAATTTGTTTTGTTGAAAATGTCGTTCTTGAGAAGTAAGCTGAGTCTGGCGTTCATGCTGCTCTGCGTCCTGACACTCGTCACTTCCGTTTCTGCGCAGATAGTCTGTGAAACAATACGCCAACTTGGAGATGCATTTCTAGGTAAGTTGAAATTATGACTTTATGAATAAGTTAAGTTTATAACATTAATATAACAAATGTTCAAGAGTATGAAGCTTCAGAAAACTAGAACAACATATCTTTATGAATATGAAGCTTCAGAAAACTAGAACAACATATCTTTATGAATATGAAGCTTTAGAAAACTAGAACAACATATCTTTATGAATATGAAGCTTCAGAAAACTAGAACAACATATCTTTATGAATATGAAGCTTTAGAAAACTAAAACAACATGTCTTTATGAATATGAAGCTTTAGAAAATTAGAACAACATATCTTTATGAATATGAAGCTTTAGAAAACTAGAATAATATATCTTTATGAATATGAAGCTTCAGAAAACTAGAACAACATATCTTTATGAATATGAAGCTTTAGAAAACTAGAACAACATGTCTTTGTGAATATGAAGCTTTAGAAAATTAGAACAACATATCTTTATGAATATGAAGCTTTAGAAAACTAGAACAATATATCTTTATGAATATGAAGCTTCAGAAAACTAGAACAACATATCTTTATGAATATGAAGCTTTAGAAAACTAGAACAACATGTCTTTATGAATTTGAAGCTTTAGAAAATTAGAACAACATATCTTTATGAATATGAAGCTTTAGAAAACTAGAACAACATATCTTTATGAATATGAAGCTTTAGAAAACTAGAACAACATATCTTTATGAATATGAAGCTTTAGAAAACTAGAACAACATATCTTTATGAATATGAAGCTTTAGAAAACTAGAACAACATGTCTTTATGAATATGAAGCTTTAGAAAACTAGAACAACATATCTTTATGAATATGAAGCTTTAGAAAACTAGAACAACATATCTTTATGAATATGAAGCTTGAGAAAACTAGAACAACATATCTTTATGAATATGAAGCTTTAGAAAACTAGAACAACATATCTTTATGAATATGAAGCTTTAGAAAACTGGACCATGAAAACTCTATGCTGCATTGAATAGGTTAAGGTGTGGAGCTATATTTTTTCACCTTACACTTGATTATTGCATTTTATTCAGCCTTTATGCTTAAAAAATAATTTGATTTTAATGTGTTCTATGAATACAATAAAAAAACTCGAAAACACAACCGAAGATTTATTACAATTATGACGCTATCAATAAGGAAGAAATCAGGCTGGAGTAGCCATGTAGTTTATTACATGTTAAATAACTCACAATCTCTCTATCGAAGAGGCAAAACATTACCGTGAACAACTGAATTTTTACAGCAACGTAGTGTCGAGTAACAAAAATGTGAAAAAAGGTACTGATTAAAAAAAAAAAAGAAAAAAAGCCTCCGTTAAGAAGACCGGGGCAAAAGCATTGTCACTACTACTACTACTACTACTACTACTACTACTACTACTACTACTACTACTACTACTACTACTACTACTACTACTACTACTACTACTACTACAACTACTACTACTACTACTACTACTACTACTACTACTACTACTACTACTACTACTACTACTACTACTACTACTACTGCTGCTGCTGCTGCTGCTGCTGCTGCTACTACTACTACTACTACTACTACTCCTACTGATAAAACTACTAAAAATAATAATAATAATAATAATAAAACTAAAAATAATAATAATAATAATAATAATAATAATAATAATAATAATAATAATAATAATAATAATAATAATAATGTTTATCTAATCTTTCTAACAGTATCTCTATATCTATATAACCTTACCTCTTTCTGCTCTCACGTTATATACATATATATATATATATATATATATATATATATATATATATATTTATTTTTTGTTTTTGTTTTTTTGTTAAATTTTACCTCTTTTTCTCTCTAACCATAACTCTGTCTCTCTCAAACCTTCTCTTTGTCTTTCTCCAAGCTAATATCTGTCTACCTTTTTATTATCTTGCCTCTCTCTTTCTTTATCCCTATATGTGTCTTTCTTTCTAACCTTATGTCTGTCTTACTCTTACCTTATCTTCGTTTTTCTCTTATCTTTTCACTGTCTCACTGTTATCGTAACTCTGTTATTCTCTTTATATCTTTCTAGCCTTATTTTTATTTTTCTCTCTCCCTATCTCTATCTTTTCTCATCTTTGTTTCTCTTCAACCTTAGCCATTCCTGTCACGAATATTATCTCTGCCTATTTCTATTTTTACTCTCTCCCTCTCCCTCTCACTCTCTCTCTCTCTCTCTCTCTCTCTCTCTCTAATCCTAACACTGTCCATCTCTAACCTTTTGTTAATCTCTTTCTTATCTAATCTTTGTCTCTCCCTCTATCGTTACCTGTGTGTGTCTCTCTCTAAGATTCTCTCTGTCTT
>JAWDGP010002190.1:17500-20000 GCA_033675545.1 Elysia crispata | reverse complement strand
AGGTGTGTGTGTGGGCGTGGGGTGGGGGATGGGGAGTGGGGGAGGTTATATAATTCAAATAATATCTTCCTTATACGGTGAAATAAAAAAGAAATGTTTTTTTCGACAACTTTTTTTAAACCGCTTTGTAGAATTGTATATTATTCTAACAAGAAATACAAAAGGAGCATTTTTTTTTAATTTTCCATTATGGCCGCCGTTACTGTAGTAACCGCCTTACTTGTAATTTCACATTTGAAGTGATTGTTGATTTATTTTGATCTATGTTACCATTATATATACATACATTATCCGCGTTAGACCAAAAATGTAGTAAAACATCTTTGGCTCGACTCCCTTAACTTCATTATCTTGATATCTTTACGTCTTCCTTTATCTCGCTTCGAATTCGTCTTTTTATTGACTTATACTCTTTTATCTATCTATCTATCTATCTATCTATTTATCTATCTATCTATCTGTCTGTCTCTTTACCTATCTACCTATTTACCTACCTATCCATCTATCTATCTACCTATCTGCTTATCTATCTTTATATGTGTATCTTTGTTTATGTACCTATCTAATCTATCTATATATCTATCAATTTCGCCATCTGACAATAGCATTAAGCTCGAAATTTTTGAATGCTTTCTAACAGAACAAAGTACTTGTTTCCGTTCTTTTTGTTATCAACCTACCTATCTTTCTAATTATTTACCTACCTATCTCTGTGTCTATTGAATTATCTATCATTTTATATATCTATTCATCTATATATATTTTTTATCTATTCACGTATACATCTATCCGTCTATCTATCTTTTGATCAATCAATGTATCTAGTATTGGACGACCTTACCTTAACTGTCTAGACATGTGTAGAAACCCCTACAATTGAGCACTCTCTCTCTCTCTCTCTCTCTCTCTCTCTCTCTCTCTCTCTCTCTCTCTCTCTCTCTCTCTCTCTCTCTCTCTCTTATTTTTTTCTCAATTCGCTCTATTTTTTCCCGTCAATCTCCTCCTTCTTTCTAATATTCCGGAATTTACTTTTTCTGTATCGATTTTGAGAGCATCGATATCTTTCAAGATTCATTATTTCTTTTATCTCGTCTGTCTATAACTTCCCCCTTGTTAACTTTCACTGTGGATATTGCAGCAAATGTCTTCATCCCCTCTTTCTCTTTTTTTACTTTTTTGTACCTGTCTCTTGTTCCCTCTCTACTTTTACTTCTTTTTTCGGGATAGCTCTTCAATCTTTCTGTGTCTCTCTCTTCTCTCTCTCTCTCTCTCTTTCTCTCTCTGTCTCCCTCTCTCTCTTACACTCTCTCTTCTTCTTTTCTCTCAATCTCCTTATATATATATATATATATATATATATATATATATTGTATATTGTAAGATTGTAAAAATTATACGTACATGTATATATATATATATATATATATATATATGTATGCACGTATAATTTTTACAATCTTAACGTAAGGGACGCAATGTAAAACATGAATAATGAATTAGAAGCGAAATAATTAATAGGGTAAATTAACAATAAAAAAACCCATATATATAAATGATAATATAAAAATTGAGTAAAAGAGAAAGAAAGATGGGCAACTGTAGAGAAGAGAAAGAGACAGAGAAAAATAGAAAGAGACAGGAGAGGGTAGAAAAAGAAAGGGGTATCTCAACAGATAGATAGATAAAAAGTGGTCAAGAGGCAGTCAATAATAGACTTTTATATAACCTATATCTATGAACACTTTAGATAAAAAGAAAATCTCTAGATCAAGAATTTATTTAATAAAGTCAGATAGGTAGAGAGATACTAAGATATAGAAGAAATTAATAAAGAAAGATATAGACAAAGTGAAAGGTAGAGATATCTAGATAGACAGAGTAGAAAATAGTAGAGTGAGTAGAATCACAATGAGGCTAATGATATTACGAGAGTGGGAGATAACTAGATAGATAGGCAGAATAGAATATGGAAAAGAGTTTGTAGAATAGTAATATTACAGTGATTTTAATGATCCTGTGATATTGGGAGATAGATAGGCAGAAAAGAAAATGGTAAAGAGTTAGTAGTAGAATAATAATATTATAAGGAGGTTAATGACATTGCGAGATTGATAGATATACAGATAGACCGAAAAGAAAATGGTAAAGAGTAGGTAGAATAATATATATATATATATATATATATATATATATATATATATATATATATAGAGAGAGAGAGAGAGAGAGAGAGAGAGAATAGAAAATGGTAAAGAACAAGTAGAATAATAATATTACAATAAGGTTAATGACATTGCGAGATTTATAGATACATAGATGGACAGAAAAAAAAATGGTAAAGCGTAATTAGAATAATAATATTATAAGGAGGTTAATGACATTGCGAGATTGATAGATATACAGATAGACCGAAAAGAAAATGGTAAAGAGTAGGTAGAATAATAATATTATAATCAGACTAATGATAATTATTGTGAGATTGGGAGATATATATATATAT
>JAWDGP010002190.1:5000-15000 GCA_033675545.1 Elysia crispata | reverse complement strand
ATTGTATACCCTCCAGATTTTACTTCTTTTTTAATTTTACAAAGACTCGTATGTAGAACACACAAAGCTTTCATCAAAAAAAAAAAAGGATACATTTACACGTAATCATCTTAGATTCGATAATGGATTGACTTCCCTCTTTTATAACAGGAAGCACAGACTTATGCAGTGAGAGTGTAATGAATTATCCTAACTAATATTTTCCACCTAGTTTAAAATTTTAAGGTGTACTGCATGTAAGGATCGGTTTTACAAATACCTAGTAGAGTTTCACTTTTGTGTCTCTCTTTATTTTGTCACCTCTTAACCATGTGCTTTTAAACTCTATCAGTACAGCTGTGGATATTTGTTTCCTTCATTCTATGACTTCTTTGTCACCAATGAGTGATCCGACTTTCTTCGTTTCTCTCCAGTTTTTTTGGTGAAACTGCTCTTTCAACGTTTACGAAGAGTTTGTGATGTTCGAAAGCGTTTTATATTATGAACAGGACTGGGCTGAGACTTTCTCTTCAGGGTGTTCCTATATTGCTGGTGAACGGCTGGTTTCTATGAGAAGATGAAGTAAATGGTCACTAACGGTTATAGTTGTTATAGTTTACAACATGTATACACAAAGCGAAACATTGGACAAGCAAAGTTCATCTGGATGTGAAGTTTAAAAAATCGCATGATTTTTTTGGGCCAAAGTTTTGTTGAAACTGAGCTAACTTTCAAACCAGTTGTCAGATATTTTACTGGATGTACCATTTATTTCCAAGAATATTGAAGTGGAAACCTAAAAGTCATAGACCAAATGTCAGTGTTGACGCTTTAAGGAGCTGGCACTTATTCTTGTAGCTCATAGTAAACGAAATAACACCCAGGCATTTTGTCCTCTATCTTATAACAACGACTTTTGAAATAAACACCTATCCATGGTTAAAAAGGTATTTAGTATGCCTAGAACACGGCGGCCCTCACATACAATCTGGCCCTAATTGTCTTGCTGTAGGGAGTCCTGGCAATGATTGACTCTTCGACTGCGCAGAATGGCGGTCTATAAGTGGATTGGGTGGTTTATCCGATTACTTAGTAAGCCTGTTAATCCTGATATATTTCTTTTCTTTCTGACGAAAAATATATGTCTTTGTGTGTGTAAATAAATAAATATATATATATATATATATATATATATATATATATTTATAACTAGGTAGGACAATTTATAGATACATAGATGGACAGAAAAAAAAATGGTAAAGCGTAATTAGAATAATAATATTATTATGAGGTTAATGATATTGCGAGATTGGGAGATATATAGATAGACAGAAAATAAAATGGTAAAGAGTTAGTTGAATTATAATATTATGATAAGACTAATGATAATTATTGTGAGATAAGGAGACATATAATATCTAGACAGAGTGTAAAAAATGGTTAAGAGTAATAGAAGTACAATGACGCTAATGATGTTGCAAGGGTGGGAGGATTCAAGGAGAGGACAATGTGAGATAAGAGAGTACCAATGAGCAGATAAGTATTTAGAGACCTTAAATGAGGCGGAGGCTGAAGTAAAAAATTAAAAAAAAAAGCATAAATGAATGAAGAATAAAGGGAAATGATAAAATCAAAAGTAGAGGGAGAGGTAATTTACCATTTATGGCCCAAGCAAAGGTAGTCCCTCTATTAGTTGAAATTAAAATGTATACCTACATATTGGATCAACATCTCAATGTTCGTAAACACAGCGAAACGGATACACGAACTTGAAAAAGAATTATCTTTTTAGAGGATTTGTTTTATTTTGTCAATAAAAACAGAAAGGTGAACGAAGCGTCAAAAAAAAAAAAAAAAAAAAGACATAATGAGATAATGAGAGAATGCGAGGTGAAAACAACAAAGATACAAAGATAAAAATTTAAAAAATACATCAAATAGAAAGGTGGAGAAATTGAAAACTGGCTTGACAGACAATGCTAAAGATGTGTGATCCTTAAAATCCCTTTTTTGATTATAAAAAAAATCGGTCCATACTAATTTTTGTTATCAAATTAATCAGTATTTAAAATCATAGAAACATGAAGAAAGTAATACAAAATTTCAGCACATTATCTATAATCTGCATACGGACGCAGTAGGCCTATCTGGTTAAGCCCCAGAAAATCCTTGGACAAAAGCCTAAGACTTCAGTCCTATCACAATTACAAGGATCTCTTAGCCCGGATTAATTAATGCAGAAATTTGAGGTTAAGGAAGATGTAATACGTTTGGATGGCTATCACTGAAAGGTCAAATGATTATGAAAGTTACGAGAATGGAGAAAAAAATGAAAAAGAAAATGAGGCGGATGATCATAAGCAGAAGAAGAAAAAGAAGAAGAAGAAGAAGAAGAAGAAGAAGAAGAAGAAGAAGAAGAAGAAGAAGAAGAAGAAGAAGAAGAAGAAGAAGAAGAAGAAGAAGAAGAAGAAGAAGAAGAAGAAGAAGAAGAAGAAGAAGAAGAAGAAGAAGAAGAAGAAGAAGAAGAAGAAGAAGAAGAAGAAGAAGAAGAAGAAAAAGAAGAAGAAGAAGAAGACGAAGAAAAAGAAGAAGAAGAAAAAGAAAAGGAGGAAAAAAAAGAAGAAGAAGGAGAAGAAGTAAAAGAAGAAGAAGAAGAAAAAGAAGAAAAAGAAGAAGAAGAAGAAGAAGAAGAAGAAGAAGAAGAAGAAGAAGAAGAAGAAGAAGAAGAAGAAGAAGAAGAAGAAGAAGAAGAAGAAGAGGATGAAGAAGGATGAGGAGGAGGAAGAGGAGAAGGAGGAGGAGAAGGGGCATTTAGTGGATGAGAAAAAACGAGAAGATGAAGGGGAAGGCAAATATGTGTGAAATAAAGGTTATTCAATTGTATACCCGCCAGATTTTACTTCTTTTTTAATTTTACAAAGACTCGTATGTAGAACACACAAAGCTTTCATAAAAAAAGGATACATTTACACCTAATCATCTTAGATTCGATAATGGATTTACTTCCCTCTTTTATAACAAGAAGCACAGACTTATGGAAGACAGAGGTCTAGAATCTTTTGCAGTGAGAGTGTAATGAATTATCCTCACCAATATTTTCCACATAGTTTTAAATTTTAAGGTGTACTGCATATAAGGATCGGTTTTACAAATACCTAGTAGAGTTTCACTTTTGTGTCTCTCTTTATTTTGTCACCTCTTAACCATGTGCTTTTAAACTCTATCAGTACAGCTGTGGATATTTGTTTCCTTCATTCTATGACTTCTTTGTCACCAATGAGTGATCCGACTTTCTTCGTTTCTCTCCAGTTTTTGTGGTGAAACTGCTCTTTCAACGTTTACGAAGAGTTTGTGATGTTCGAAAGCGTTTTATATTATGAACAGGACTGGGCTGAGACTTTCTCTTCAAGGTGTTCCTACATTACCGGTGAACGGCTGGTTTCTATGAGAAGATGAAGTAAATGGTCACTAACGGTTATAGTTGTTATAGTTTACAACATGTATACACAAAGCGAAACATTGGACAAGCAAAGTTCATCTGGATGTGAAGTTTAAAAAATCGCATGATTTTTTTGGGCCAAAGTTTTGTTGAAACTGAGCTAACTTTCAAACCAGTTGTCAGATATTTTACTGGATGTACCATTTATTTCCAAGAATATTGAAGTGGAAACCTAAAAGTCATAGACCAAATGTCAGTGTTGACGCTTTAAGGAGCTGGCACTTATTCTTGTAGCTCATAGTAAACGAAATAACACCCAGGCATTTTGTCCTCTATCTTATAACAACGACTTTTGAAATAAACACCTATCCATGGTTAAAAAGGTATTTAGTATGCCTAGAACACGGCGGCCCTCACATACAATCTGGCCCTAATTGTCTTGCTGTAGGGAGTCCTGGCAATGATTGACTCTTCGACTGCGCAGAATGGCGGTCTATAAGTGGATTGGGTGGTTTATCCGATTACTTAGTAAGCCTGTTAATCCTGATATGTATCTTTCTGACGAAAAATATATGTCTTTGTGTGTGTGTGTATATATATATATAACTAGGTAGGACAATTTCTCTAAATATATATATATATATATATATATATATATATATATATATAAACGGACGAGTTTTTGTACTTTTACTCTGTATTCCTTTTTTCATAGGATTGCCTGCTATTCGTATTCCTTTGAGAGAACAGGTACCGCAACTATGTCAGGGGAAACTGATATGCTATGAGGGTGTAATCTATTCGTGCTTCTCGAGAGCGAGAAAACCTTTAAGCTATGCTTTCTGTCAGATTGAGTAACAGAGAGCTGACCGGACAAGCAAAAGCAGCATTCTAGTTAGGCACTGAGCTGTTACGCACGGCATCCTTTGAGGCGAGTTATAGGTGTGGGCTTAGAGAAGGTTCGCCTCTATGCTGATGGCCGTTTGACACAGTTTGTTAATTGTAGGGCTAGCTTCCTGTAAACGATGGTTTTGTATCGGAGGAGACTCTCCCATGGTGTAAGTTTCGACGTTTGATACCGATAAGCTTTACTTTGATTCTATGACTGCCTTAGAACGTATAATGCGTGAATTGTTTGAGATTTGCACGAGTGAAAGTTTGTTCGGTGTACATGTGGTTACTTTTATATCGTCTTTGCAAGCTGAGAAGATTTTTATCTAGCGTGGTTGTCACTGTGTGAGCGATGTTACAGGGTAAATTCGGTACTTTCGAATTAATTTTGTAGCCCCTCACCCATTAAAGTAGACAGGTAGAGAGATTCCTATCTCTCCGATCGGGGATCTTTAGAAAATCTTTGTTCGAAAAACCTATATATGTAGAGCAGTTTTCGAAGATCCTCATCTGGATTCGAGAGGCCGAGCTGCGCGTACACGAGAGAGAAAGTCTGAAGTCAAACGTTTGCCTGAACCTTTGACGGTGACATTTGCACATCCATTGCCTTGATATTGGAAGTGAGTATAACATCTGTATCGTTGTTCCATAAACATGTATTGAATGTTGATCCCAGAGATTAGATCTAAGCCTTTGTGCATAATTGATGAGCTTTTATAGAACTACTACTTTTGTAATTATTCGCAAAGTATAATAGTGGTAGCAAGGAGTAATGGCTTGTTACCTGTTCTATAGATTTAAAGTTGTATTACAGAGCTTTAGTTAATCCGATAGATATAAAGAATGGTCTAGGTACCCTATGTTTATGTAAAAATAACAGAGCAGAAGTTTAACGGTAACGTAACGGTTGTCGCCCATACTATCTGTTCATAGGCGTAACTTTCGGTGCGGTGATGATATGATTCATAGACCGTGACATGCTTAATAATAATACATGTAAACTTCAGTAGTTGCGATATATAAAATTGAATCGTAATTATTGTCGAAGGATGATGTACATGTAAAGTTGGTAGTGTAAAGCATTTTGTTATTGGAATGTACGCTAATTTGGGTACAGACTGTGATTAAAGTTTGATAGCGGTTGTAATGATCTTACTAGATGGGTAATGTTGGATCATCACTTTGTTGAGTAGCTAATCGCTAAACTTATATTTTGTATACATGTATTTGTATGAAATGGCGTGTTTTACACGGTGGTTTTGTAATTTTCTTTCAGCGTCTGTATGAGAGCTACTGACTGGGTTTTTGTTTTTGGTTTTCTAAGTTGGATTTTTGTTTTTGTTTTTGTTTATTAAGTTTGGGTTTTTCAGTTTTAGTTTTTTGTAAAGTTGGGTTTTAATTGGGTTCTAGTTTCAGACTGGACAGGTTAATTTTCGTGCCTTAACTTTGTTTTGTCGACCGCAATAAAAGAAACGATAAAAACTTACATCAGTACAGTTTTTATTTCCTTCACACTTACCTGTCGTGCTTTACCACTAGCCACATTACTTATTAGTTTATCATATCTGGTAACTTAGTTGGAATTCGCTAAGTTCACCATTACTACAAAACGAATTCCTGGCGTTGTCGGACAACTTACACTTTCATACACACACAAAACATTTCACAATTTATCACACCGAACCTTTAGAGTAGAGAGACAAACTTTATGGAATAGGGAGTAGGCATCTGGCCAATATTGGACAATTTTGCAGGATTGTTAATAGTGCCTATAGTGTCCCATAGTGTGTCGTGTCGCTACTACAAGTACCACCACACACACCCTCCCTCACGAGTCGCGAGTATATTTCCCTTTAAAGGCAAAATATTTGGCATTCTTTTTTGGAAGGCAACATATTTGGCGTTGTCGGCAGGATTGTAGGGGCAGTCGAGATTGTTGGAATAGTCAGGATTGTAGGGGCTATCAATTTTTTTTAAACAATAAACCCAGTCAGTAAGCATGGCAGAGAAAACGGCGCAGATCATCCAGGTCCGAAGCAGGGAGAGCTTCGTACACAGATTTCACGGCGACGGCGGCCCGCGCGAGATAGAAATCTTTGAAGAGGAAATCCGTCACGCCTGGGCGGATGACCTGTCAATCACCGAGTCTCAGAAGGTGGCGGTGATAAGGAGGTATCTGGGATCGGCCGTGAAAGACGAGCTAGCCTGTTACCCCGCTGAGCTCATTGCTGACCCAGAGAAGTTACTGGCCACACTGAGGAGGGCGTATGGTGAGTCCAAGTCAGTGTCTCGTCTAACATTAGAACTCCATCAATGTAGACAAGGGAGGAACGAGGGCCTGAGAATGTATTCTCAACGGATAAGGAGGAAATTCCTGACCCTCAAATCAAGACAGCGGGACTCAGGCCAAAGGGAGGCGAACGACACTGACTTGAGAGACATTTTTATCGACGGCATTTTGGATGAAGGCTTGAAACTACACCTAAGACAGCGGAGGCTGGAACAACCTAGCTGTTCTTTCTTTGACGTGAGAGAGATAGCTCTCAAATTGTGTGACGACGGTGGAGAAAGTGTTGAGATAAACAGCATATCTTGCCCCATAGAAGAAAAGGGAAACAACACAGTCACACGACATCAACGTGGAACCACTTTAGATTTAGAGGATAGGCTGAAGAGACTAGAGGAAAACAAGAATGAGATGAAGACAGATATAGATGATATTAGAAAGAAAATAGAAGAAATAAACTTCAGGAAATATTAGAGAAATTAGAAAAACCCTCGCAAGTAGAACCAAATCGGAGCGAGAGACTTATCAATACTGCAAACAGAAACGGCACTTGCTTTCTATGCGGCAAGAGAGGGCATTTTGCACGTGAGTGTAGAGAAAGCATTGCTACAGGGAGGAGACAGGGAAACGACAGACCCCGACAGTGAGGAGCCAATCTGTCGGTGGCAAGGAACAAGGCTCAGTACCACAACATGCCTTTGGTAGATGTCCGATAGTCAGAGTCCAGTCCTGTAAAAACACTATTAGACACCGGATCTCAAGTAAGTCTTATATCGGAACAATTTTACCAAACTCGTTTGCGATCGAGATTTCTCCATGATGCAAAAGCTATGAAATTTAATTTGACTGCAGCGAACGGAACTAGCATTCCGTACTCAGGTTATTTGGTTGCGACTGTTAGGGTGCAGGGAACCACAGTAGACGATGCAGTCATTTTTATTGCAAAAGATCTACAAACGGCAGACTGTATATTTGGAATGAATATCCTCAAGCATGTGCCAATGTTTTCAGAATGTACACAAGTTTCAACCAAACAAAGTAGACATCTAAAATTTGTTAGGAGTCCAAAGAAACCCACGCTGGTACCAGCGCACTCTGTCATAACTGTCCAAGGATCAGGATCAAATCCTCTCGACAAAGAAGATATGATAGTAGAGCCTATCGAGGGTGCACCACAAGGAATCATATTAATACAGACTTTAACCAGATGTGACCGGGGAACAGTCAATGTCGGCATAGCTAACCCGACTGACTTCGATGTTATAATACCAAGTCGAGCCAAGATTGAACTTCCACAGCCAGCGCGTCAAACTACTGTTGATCTGTGCGTCGCGAGCACAGACACTTCATTGAAAGGCTTGATTAATCTTGACGTAAATTCTAACCTGGAAGAAACAGAAAAGGAAGCACTGGAAAGTCTATTACAAGAAAACCGAGATATTTTTGCGTGTCGAGATGACGAACTGGGTTGCACAGACCTACTCCAACATCGAATTACGTTGTCATCAGATAAGCCTATAGCACAACCTTATAGACGAATCCCTCCAAGTCAACTCCAAGAGGTTAGGGACCATGTAGATGACTTACTGGCCCGAAAAATTATAGTACCAAGCTCATCTCCCTATGCAGCACCTATTGTAGTAGTAAGGAAGAAATCGGGTGAAATTCGTCTATGCTGCGACTATCGAAAACTTAACGATGTGACTAGAAAGGACGCATTTCCCTTGCCACGGATAGAGGAATGTATGGATGCCCTTGGAGGATCAAAATATCTCTCGACGCTGGACCTGGCGTCTAGTTATCACCAAATGATGATGCATCCGGAAGACGAAGAAAAGACCGCTTTTACCACACCATTCGGATTGTACCACTGGAAGCGCCTCCCATTTGGCCTCTGTAATGCGCCAGCACAATTTTCGAGGCTAATGCAGCGAGTAATGAATGACCATCTCTTCAAGATAATGGTATTGTACTTGGATGATTTACTTGTAAAATCTGCAGGTTGAGTTTTTAAAGCTATCTAAGCTTTTAATATAAATGTGACTTATCGGAAGGGTGTGTGTGTGTCTGTGGGGGGGGGGGGGGCGGAGGGAGAGGGGTCCTTTAACGTGCAATGAAATGGTTTTATATACATAATTATAACCTTTTGGCTCCATTAAGCCGTTTCGGACATGCGATTTCTTTCGTACAAGCCCACCTTATTGCATCAAAAAAGTTTCTTTGGTATATACTGAAAAGTTTATGAATAGCTTGAATTGTAGAATTTTTTTTGTCGATAGGAAAAGCATGCACAACATAAAAGTGGCTTCGGCAAGCAGAAAGTATCAAATATACTTTTTTTTATTATTATTATTCACTTCCTTGATCAGCAACTTCGAAAATCATTTTTGTTTTTTTGCACAACATACAATTATACTTTTTTTTTGTCACAATTTGACGGTAAATACTGTTCTTGTCAGTACAAAGCATAACTATAAATGTTTTATTACGAAAAATTAAAATTAAAGAAATACAAAGAAAGCACAAAAAAAAAAAACAACAACAACAAAAAAAAAAAAAAAAAAAAAAAACAAAAAAAACAAAAACAAACACAACAAAAAAAACAACAAAAACAAACAAACAAAATAAACAAAACAAAAACAAACAAACAAAACAAAACAAAACAAAACAAAACAAAAAAACTCCAGCAAAACTTTGAGTTTTTATATTTGGTTAATACAATAACAGCTGACCATATTCAAGTGTTAATGTACTCACTCAAATCTTGCTCTCACTTCCTAAATATTTATATATTTTCTATGAAATTTGTTTTCTCTTTGAGTTTATGGTTAAGGTATACTCTCTTCCTGATTGTCTTGCATGTTGAGGCTCTCATTCTATAGACGTACCATACCAAGTGCTTTCCTATAAGATAAGACGATTTATAATCAATATTAATTCCTTGCGTGATCAATACGGTAGTTTTCAACGATAATTGTGCTAAATTTTTTTAGTGACCTCCCCTTGTAAGGCAAAGAACATAACATTCGATGTATGACTCAAGCAGGTATAAAACAACGCCATTTAATTCCTGAGTCGAATTTCGTGAATTAATCATCATTCGCATTCAAAGAGAATATTTGGAGGAAATCAAGCTTGTAATATAGAAAACTTGACCGACTAACACATTTTTCCGCCTATAGATTCATTTTGAATAATATCTGACAACTCACTTTCAGGACGAAAAATTTGTTTTGTTGAAAATGTTGTTCTTGAGAAGTAAGCTGAGTCTGGCGTTCATGCTGCTCTGCGTCCTGACACTCGTCACTTCCGTTTCTGCGCAGATAGTCTGTGAAACAATACGCCAACTTGCAGATGCATTTCTAGGTAAGTTGAAATTATGACTTTATGAATAAGTTAAGTTT
>JAWDGP010002187.1:25000-27548 GCA_033675545.1 Elysia crispata | reverse complement strand
TCAAGGACAAATGTTGAATTCCTGAACGATATCTTTCTGTAAGCAGGAAATCTACATGCGCTCAAAAATTGACCCTCGGCGGGTCCTGTGTAGTTACACGTCCAGACTTATTACCGCAACATGGCAATGCTTGCCGACACACTAACCGCCAAACTCTAAATTTCCTGAGCAACAATTGGAACCTCCTCCCCGTCAAAACCACGACTACAGTCGAGATTTTCTCCCAGGAGAAGTCACTGGAGATTCTCCGCTGACGGTGAGCGCCAATTGGTCCGATGTCCACGTCTCTTTGGTGACTATGTTGAAAGAAAAAGGCTTAGGTTTTATAGCTTGTTTTCCAAACTCTTTGGGGTTTTTTTTGTTTTTTTTTTTTTTTTTGTTTTGTTTTTGTTTTTTTTGTTTTTTTTGTTTTTGTTTTTGTTTTTTTTTTGGTGTAATGCTTTCTTTATGATATCTTTGAAAAACATAAATTTCTGACTTAAGTAACTTATTTTTTCAACCCACCCACATAATTATATCCACAGGCTAAACTAACTGGTTTACCACCACCTCTAACCGGTTCACTTCCTACCTCTAAATGGTTCACTCGCCCACCCAACCCTTGAGCCGCGTCGTCTCCGGTTGTGGATTTTTCTAACCCGGTTCACCTCACACCTTATCCCTGAACCTCGGCTGTGGTACCCTAACCGGTTCACTACCCACCTCTAACCGGCTTACCCTTCACACCTGACCTCTGAACCTCGGCAGTAAGTACCTAAACCTAAGTCTTTCATTTACTCCACCTCTAACTTCGGTTTCACTACCCACCTCTAACCGAGTTCACTACCTACCCTCCTAAATGGTTCACTACCCAAATCTCAAACCGGTTTACTACTCCACCGCCAGTTCACCAACAAAAACTTAATCCTTGAGCCACATCGCTTCTGCTGGGGTATCTGACAGGTTCACCACCCACCTTACTTCTCAAACTCGGCTTTGGCACTTAACTGGTTCAAAATACACCTCTAACCGGTTCTCTACCCACCTCTAACCGGTTCTCTACCCATCTTGTCTCTGAGCCGCATCGCCTTGGCTGTGGTATCTAACCGGTTCACCACCCACCTCTAACCGGTTCACCACCCACCTAAAACCTGAAGCTCGGCTTTGGCACTTAACTGGTTCAAAATACACCTCTAACCGGTTCACCACCCACCTAAACCCTGAAGCTCGGCTTTGGTAGTTAACTGGTTCAAAATACACCTCTAACCGGTTCTCTACCCACCTCTAACCGGTTCACCACCAACCTAAACCCTGAAGCTCAGCTTTGATAGTTAACTGGTTCAAAATACACCTCTAACCGGTTCACTACCCACCTCCAACCGGTTCACCACCCACCTAAACCCTGAAGCTCGGCTTTGGTAGTTAACTGGTTCAAAATCCACCTCTAACCGGTTCACCACCCACCTAAACCCTGAAGCTCGGCTTTGGCACTTAACTGGTTCAAAATACACCTCTAACCGGTTCACCACCCACCTAAACCCTGAAGCTCGGCTTTGGTAGTTAACTGGTTCAAAATCCACCTCTAACCAGTTCACTACCCATCTTGTCTCTGAGCCGCATCGCCTTGGCTGTGGTATCTGACCGGTTCACCACCCACCTAAACCCTGAAGCTCGGCTTTGGTAGTTAACTGGTTCAAAATCCACCTCTAACTGGTTCACCACCCACCTCTAACCGGTTCACCACCCACCTAAACCCTGAAGCTCGGCTTTGGTAGTTAACTGGTTCAAAATACACCTCTAACCGGTTCACTACCCACCTCTAACTGGTTCACCACCAACCTAAACCCTGAAGCTCAGCTTTGATAGTTAACTGGTTCAAAATACACCTCTAACCGGTTCACCACCAACCTAAACCCTGAAGCTCAGCTTTGATAGTTAACTGGTTTCAAAATACACCTCTAACCGGTTCACTACCCACCTCTAACCGGTTCACCACCAACCTAAACCCTGAAGCTCAGCTTTGATAGTTAACTGGTTCAAAATACACCTCTAACCGGTTCACTACCCACCTCTAACCGGTTCACCACCAACCTAAACCCTGAAGCTCAGCTTTGATAGTTAACTGGTTCAAAATACACCTCTAACTGGTTCACCACCAACCTAAACCCTGAAGCTCAGCTTTGATAGTTAACTGGTTCAAAATACACCTCTAACCGGTTCACTACCCACCTCTAACCAGGTTCACCACCAACCTAAACCCTGAAGCTCAGTTTTGATAGTTAACTGGTTCAAAATACACCTCTAACCGGTTCACTACCCACCTCTAACCGGTTCACCACCAACCTAAACCCTGAAGCTCAGCTTTGATAGTTAACTGGTTCAAAATACACCTCTAACCGGTTCTCTACCCATCTTGTCTCTGAGCCGCATCGCCTTGGCTGTGGTAACTGACCGGTTCACCACCCACCTCTAACCGGTTCACCACCCACCTAAACCCTGAAGCTCGGCTTTGGTAGTTAACTGGTTCAAAATACACCTCTAACCGGTTCACCACCCACCTAAACTCTAA
>JAWDGP010002187.1:15000-20000 GCA_033675545.1 Elysia crispata | reverse complement strand
TTGTAAATAAAGCAGGCTTCCTGCATGTTTGTGTGTGTTGTTCCTTGGAATGCTGGGCTGTGCAAATTTCTGCAAGTGTAAAGGGTCCTTAAGTTCATGACTGTGTTTACTGTATTTTATAGAGTTCTGCCCTTACCGTAGACATCAGAGCTGTCAGACACAGAAACGGAATAAAATAAAAGGCCTTTCTTGTCTAATTGAAATAAATTTGTCGGATCTTGTATTTCCTTCAAGAAAAACGTCTCTCTCTCTCCCTCTCCCTCTCTCTCTCTCTCTCTCTCTCTCTCTCTCTTTCTCTCTCTCACTCTCTCTCTCCCTCTCCCTCTCTCTCTCTCTCTCTCTCTCTCTCTCTCTTTCTCTCTCTCACTCTCTCTCTCCCCCTCTCTCTCTGTATCCCTCTCACTCTCTCTTTTCCTCTCTCTATGTCTCTTTTTCTCTCTCTCCCTCTCTTTCTCTATCTTTCTATCTAAGCATCTATCTCTTTCTCTCTATCTTTCTCTCTGCCCTTCTCTTCCTTCTCTAATTTTTTTCGTTCCCTGATTCCATTTAATTCTTCTTTTTTTTCTCAACATTTATTGCTGTTTTCTTCTGTGTTCCAGTGAAGCAAATATTTTTTTTTTTAAATAAGACAAAACGATAATGCAGACATTTTCAGTGTGTAAGCCTAAATCAATTTACTGGTGAAGCGGCCTCGTTAAGCATCATGGTAAGAATAAAAATCATTCAAAACTTGCAAAATATATTGATACACTCTTAGAGAAAAATAAATATATAGAATGGAACGGAAAAAATCTGGGTTTTTTCTCTTGTCAACCTTAAGGCACGTTAAACTTGTTCAAGAAGGATTTTGTTCGTTTTTTTTCCAATTAAATATCCTACATCAATAACCCGTAAAAATGTCTAACTTACCTCAAGTTTTCAGCTCTTTAAGTTGTAACTCTCTGCAGTATAAGACTCGACGTCTAACTTACCTCAAGTTTTCAGCTCTTTAAGTTGTAACTCTCTGCAGTATAAGACTCGACCTCTAACTTACCTCAAGTTTTCAGCTCTTTAAGTTGTAACTCTCTGCAGTATTAATGTCTAACTTACCTCAAGTTTTCAGCTCTTTAAGTTGTAACTCTCTGCAGTATTAATGTCTAACTTATCTCAAGTTTTCAGCTCTTTAAGTTGTAACTCTCTGCAGTATTAATGTCTAACTTATCTCAAGTTTTCAGCTCTTTAAGTTGTAACTCTCTGCAGTATTAATGTCTAACTTATCTCAAGTTTTCAGCTCTTTAAGTTGTAACTCTCTGCAGTATTAATGTCTAACTTACCTCAAGTTTTCAGCTCTTTAAGTTGTAACTCTCTGCAGTATTAATGTCTAACTTATCTCAAGTTTTCAGCTCTTTAAGTTGTAACTCTCTGCAGTATTAATGTCTAACTTATCTCAAGTTTTCAGCTCTTTAAGTTGTAACTCTCTGCAGTATTAATGTCTAACTTATCTCAAGTTTTCAGCTCTTTAAGTTGTAACTCTCTGCAGTATTAATGTCTAACTTATCTCAAGTTTTCAGCTCTTTAAGTTGTAACTCTCTGCAGTATTAATGTCTAACTTACCTCAAGTTTTCAGCTCTTTAAGTTGTAACTCTCTGCAGTATTAATGTCTAACTTATCTCAAGTTTTCAGCTCTTTAAGTTGTAACTCTCTGCAGTATTAATGTCTAACTTACCTCAAGTTTTCAGCTCTTTAAGTTGTAACTCTCTGCAGTGTAAGACTCGACGTCTAACTTACCTCAAGTTTTCAGCTCTTTAAGTTGTAACTCTCTGCAGTATTAATGTCTAACTTACCTCAAGTTTTCAGCTCTTTAAGTTGTAACTCTCTGCAGTGTAAGACTCGACGTCTAACTTACCTCACGTTTTCAGCTCTTTAAGTTGTAACTCTCTGCAGTATAAGACTCGACCTCTAACTTACCTCAAGTTTTCAGCTCTTTAAGTTGTAACTCTCTGCAGTATTAATGTCTAACTTACCTCAAGTTTTCAGCTCTTTAAGTTGTAACTCTCTGCAGTGTAAGACTCGATACTACAGAAGACCTTGAATTGGGAACATACGACAATCGCAGAATGTACCGGCGTGGTGCGTTGATGGTGTGGACCAACTCCCAGAATGATTATATCTGGTACATCACCGTCTTTAGACACATCAGAATCTTAGTTCTGGTTCCGTGTTATAGAGGGGGGGGGGGAGAGGGGGGCTGGGCGACGACGCGCTGGCCAAATTTTTTAAAATGTTTTCTTCAACAGAACGGTTGAGAACAATAGAGCCTTTGTGCTGGCTAGACAAGCATGAAATTTTTTTTTAAAAAAATGTTAAGAAGGTAGATTGCATTATAAAGGCGGTCAGCCATGACATCTAAGATCCTATTTCCTCAGTGTAATTTCCCCTAGAGCGGATTTCTCCTGCTGATTTGTTTTTTTTCTGCTGCGTGCTTCAGGTAGGATTTCGTTACTTGCAGCGCATGCGCCGGGCAGAAAGTCTTAAGCAGCTTCTAAATGAGTCGTTCACCCTCAGCCTTCAAGTTTTCTCATTGTTCTGCTTTGTTTCGTTTTAGTTTGGTTTTTGTTTGTGTTTCAAACCAGTTACAAGCTTCTGATTCGAGAAAGATTTTCTCAGAAAATTTTACTGTTATTTTTTTTTTTAATCCATTTTGCTTGCATCCTGGTTTGAGGTTTACGATCTCCTAATATCTCGTGCGAGGAAGAATTCACAGATCTCAAAAAAATAAAAAAAAGGAAGAAGCTTTTAAAACTTGTTTTTAAGAAATATGCTAATATCTAAGCAACGAAGTTGCAAGGGTTACTGTTTACATCATAACAGCCAATGAAAATAACCAGCAAAAAGGGCAAAAATCAAATTTGTTGATTATTGTATTTGACAGATTTGTTTTGAAGCTGAGTTTGGAATGTAACAATTGTTCTAAAGATGATTCTATTTGTTGTGTTTATTTGTTCTATTTATCAGGATCAGAAGATGAACAGTAGTATTGCGCCATGTTTTAGTTCAGTGTGGGTGTCCTCTAGAATCTAGATCTGAGAATGAATAGAAGAGCAAAGAGGTTTTGGAGGGAAAACATTGACGATAAACAAAAACTATTGCATAGTCAAGTTTTAGGAATTCTCCTACACAGATTGACACTCCAGAATCAACAGCAGTTTTACTTTCTCAGATGAGCAGCTTATGCGACTGTTTTGTTGAGAATAAGGCTCTAGATCTCTTTGGGGATTATTCTGTAAGGCAGGCTTGCTTAGATCGAGTTGGAACTCCTCAATAATTTCGTGTCCCATTGTAAAGCTGAGAATTGTTGCTGTATTGAAGTGTAGAAATCACAAAAGAGAAACTCCAGCGGCATCTCAGGTGAAACAGGATCTTTTGAGAATGATTTTTCTCAAGTGACACTAGAAGCCTGAAACCGTGAAGTCTATGGGCCAGCTGCGTTCGACACACAAATAAGATTTTAACCTTTTTTGAGACAACTCTTTATTATCGTCCACCATTTTCAAGTAGTTTCTATGAAATGAGCAGAGCCTGGTCTTGGGGTGTGGTCTGTGTGAGCAGCCCTGAACCAGCGTCACAAAGGTGAGTCACAAGGGTAAGGTAATGTCATGCACATCGCCAGGTCAGAGCTCATGCCCCACCGTCGAGTGGTGTGGTCTGTGTGAGCAGCCCTGAACCAACGTCACAAAGGTGAGTCACAAGGGTAAGGTAATGTCATGCACATCGCCAGGTCAGAGCTCATGCCCCACCGTCGAGTGGTGTGGTCTGTGTGAGCAGCCCTGAACCAGCGTCACAGAGGTGAGTCACAAGGGTAAGGTAATGTCATGCACATCGCCAGGTCAGAGCTCATGCCCCACCGTCGAGTGGTGTGGTCTGTGTGAGCAGCCCTGAACCAGAACCAGCGTCACAAAGGTGAGTCACAAGGGTAAGGTAATGTCATGCACATCGCCAGGTCAGAACTCATGCCCCACCGTCGAGTGGTGTGGTCTGTGTGAGCAGCCCTGAACCAACGTCACAGAGGTGAGTCACAAGGGTAAGGTAATGTCATGCACATCGCCAGGTCAGAGCTCATGCCCCACCGTCGAGTGGTGTGGTCTGTGTGAGCAGCCCTGAACCAACGTCACAGAGGTGAGTCACAAGGGTAAGGTAATGTCATGCACATCGCCAGGTCAGAGCGCATGCCCCACCGTCGAGTGGTGTGGTCTGTGTGAGCAGCCCTGAACCAGAACCAGCGTCACAAAGGTGAGTCACAAGGGTAAGGTAATGTCATGCACATCGCCAGGTCAGAACTCATGCCCCACCGTCGAGTGGTGTGGTCTGTGTGAGCAGCCCTGAACCAACGTCACAGAGGTGAGTCACAAGGGTAAGGTAATGTCATGCACATCGCCAGGTCAGAACTCATGCCCCACCGTCGAGTGGTGTGGTCTGTGTGAGCAGCCCTGAACCAGAACCAGCGTCACAGAGGTGAGTCACAAGGGTAAGGTAATGTCATGCACATCGCCAGGTCAGAACTCATGCCCCACCGTCGAGTGGTGTGGTCTGTGTGAGCAGCCCTGAACCAGAACCAGCGTCACAGAGGTGAGTCACAAGGGTAAGGTAAATGTCATGCACATCATGCACATCGCCAGGTCAGGAACACAGGGGTAAGGTAAATGTCATGCCCGCCAGGTCAGAACTCATGCCCCACCGTCGAGTGGTGTGGTCTGTGTGAGCAGCCCTGAACCAGAACCAGCGTCACAGAGGTGAGTCACGGGTGAGGTAAATGTCATGCACATCGCCAGGTCAGAGCGCATGCCCCACCGTCGAGTGGTGTGGTCTGTGTGAGCAGCCCTGAACCAGCGTCACAAAGGTGAGTCACAAGGGTAAGGTAAATGTCATGCACATCGCCAGGTCAGAACTCATGCCCCACCGTCGAGTGGTGTGGTCTGTGTGAGCAGCCCTGAACCAGAACCAGCGTCACAGAGGTGAGTCAC
>JAWDGP010002187.1:0-10000 GCA_033675545.1 Elysia crispata | reverse complement strand
TTTCCCACCAATTCTAGGGAAACTTTTTACATACGTAGGTACGTCGGGCAAATGTGTGGTGAAATAGAGAGGATTGGGATAGGGGGTGGGGGAGGATATAAATTACATAATTAACCGCTGCGGCACATTCTGTCATAATTACACCTAAGCATGACATTTTAGCTCGTTCTGCTTCGTTGTGTGGCCTCAAAGTTTAGTTTACTCTGGATAATCTTTCATTCTGTTACCGTTATTACATACCCAACGAAGACAGGTCAATAGTTATAACACACCTGTGTTTTCTCGTAATCCGGATCTAGAAGTAGTCTCAAGTGGATTACAGTGCTATCCTCCCGGAGGTCCAAAATTTATCCTCCCAACCTCCCCCCCCCCCCCACCACTCCCCCCCCTTCCCACACATACCCAATCTTTCCCAAAACATTTTTCTTCCCCCCCCCCCCCCGGCATTTTTCCCTTTTTTTCCATTTATATTTTGTAAGATCCGATGTCGTCAGAGAGAGGAACAGCGGTTACCTGTAGCAACCTCAATATCTACCGACTAAAAAACTCACAGGTTCCAAACTCCGAGAATCGTCGTGACTCGATGCCTTCATGTCGGGCTGCTCCGTCATGGCGAGACCTGGACACATAAAGTGTGAACCGGATAAAAGGGTCTGCACTGTGTTGTTAAGCACGAACCGGATCATCTTAAGAGGGTTCTATGCTATACCAGAGCTCCTGCTATCCGGATTATTCAATATTAGAATCATTTGTACCGATTTATTTACTCAGACAGTATTCATTCGGTTTTTTTTTTTATGTAGGTCGATCTGACATGTTTGAGATACTGAGAATTTTTGGTTTTTTGTCGATGTAGAAGCTACAAGGTGTCATAGGTATTTTTATGCATTTATAGCCAACAAGATTTTATAACCAACAACGTCATCCTTGGATGAAATTCTAAACAAGAAAAAAAAATACCACTGTGTAATCAAGTCACAAAATTTATTCATGCGACGAAAAAATGCATATACATTGAAATTTAAACATATTTATTTGCTCCGCGTTGTTAGGAACAAAAACAAAGAAATAATTTAAACAAGAAAGAAGAAAAATTAGAGCTTGTTTGTTAAAAAGCCAGTTTTCTTCTCCATTATTCATAGGAAAAGATGAGAACTTTTGTGTCTCAGTTCAAGTGCGTCTTTCCAAGGAGGAGAAACGAATAAAATAACTTTATTCTTCTTTTTCGTTTATTAATTTTGTTCCTATTAAGATTTTAAGGAAATGTGTAGATTATTGCAGAAGGAATAAACGAAGGAGTTCTTAATAGTCTGGATCTTTGTTGTTGTTGTTGTTGTTGTTGTTGTTGTTGTTGTTGTTGTTGTTGTTGTTGTTGTTGTTGTTGTTGTTGTTGTTGTTATCGCTGTTGCTGCTGAAGTATATATTAATTTGCTGTTTTACTTGTTGCTGGTTTTTTTCTTCTGTACTGTTCTGTGCTGTGGAGATTGTAATTTCTTATTTGTATGATAAATCGTGAGAGAAACTCAGCCAACTCTAGCAAGTGGATTATTTCCGATGAATCCTTGTCTGACAAACGCCTTCACGCCTGCTCTGTAGTGGACAGTGTACACGCCTGGTCCATACATACTGCAGGTCAATGTCACAGGATCAAAGACAGCAGCTCTGCAGTCATACCGCCCTCCACATAGTATGGCGCACGGGGGGTAAGACTCCACCGTCAGTGACTCCAGGCTATGGCTCTTGGCGGGATCTAGGAAAAACGAGTCCACGGTTGTACCAAACGCTTCTTGAAAATTGGTGTTACCTGTGGGGTTAGATACATATACCTGTGGGATTAGATATATATACCTGTGGGATTATATACATATACCTGTGGGATTATATAGATATGCCTGTGGGTTTAGATACATATACTTCTGGGTTTAGACACATATACCTGTGGGTTGAATAGCTATACCTGTGAGTTTAGATACATATACCTGTGGGATTAGATAGATATACCTGTTGGATTATATACATATACCTGTGGGATTATATAGATATGCCTGTGGGTTTAGGTACATATACTTCTGGGTTTAGATACATATACCTGTGGGTTAAATAGCTATACCTGTGGGTTTAGATACATATACCTGTGGGATTAGATAGATATACCTGAGGGATTATATACATATACCTGTGGGTTTAGATACATATACCTGTGGGATTAGATAGATATATCTGTGGGTTTAGATACATATACCTGTGGGATTAGATAGATATACCTGTGGGATTAGATAGATATACCTGGGGGTTTAGATACATATACCTGTGGGATTAGATAGATATATTTGTGGGTTTAGATACATATACCTGTGAGATTAGATAGATATTCTTGTGGGTTTAGATACATATACCTGAGGGATTAGATACATATATCTGTGGGTTTAGATACATATACCTGTGGGTTTAGATACATATGCCTGTGGGTTTAGATACATATACCTCTGGGATTAGATAGATATACCTGTGGGTTTAGATACATATACCTGTAGGTTTAGATACATATACCTCTGGGATTACATAGATATACCTGTGGATTTAGATACATATACCTGTAGGTTTAGATATATATACCTGTGGGTTTAGATACACATACCTGTGAGATATATATATATATGTATATATATATATATATATATATATATATATATATAAATATATACATATATATATATATATGTGTATATATATATATGTATATTTGAGGGAGCATAATTATATAGGTATCTGTGAGATTATATACATATAACTTTGGATTAAGATACAGATAATTATGTGTAGGATTAGATACAGATATCTATGAGCTAAACTCAGATAACTATATGATAAGTGCAGGTATCTAAAAGATGGTATACACACACAACAAAGAACACTGAATTAAAACATAGTTGTATTCTATAAACCTGTATAGTTCAACAGCCCATAATATGTGTAAGAATGTATGTGTCATTTGTGTCGATTTTCCATAAAACCTTCGCAAGTTTCATGCGATGAGTCGAGATTCTGAATTTTCAATTTTTTTGTAACTTTTATGATTTAAAAATCTTTTAGATGGTCCAACGTTTACCCCAATGTTTTCTTTAATCATGTTGTGCTGTCGACCTGTTAGTCATCATAATTATGATAGAAAGAAGTCGCATTTTATATCTGGTTCTAAAAATCCCCAGGACGAAGAAAAGGGTTCCTGCTTAACCCCCAGGCATCCCCTCCCCCTCCCTTATCCTCTGATCGATTGGAAAAATTTTCCCCCATCAGTGTGTTTTATACTCAGCCAAGAGCATTCTAAACACCAAAATCTTCTGTAACAAAAAATTCCATCTATGAGCAGCTGCACACAATTTGTAATGAAACATTTGAAATGCGTTATTATGCAAGAGATAGACTATAAGTCGAACGTCTGTTAAATTAGATGGTCCTATAGAGTTTAGGTCTTTGAGATGTGCGCTCAAAAGAATAAATCAAAACGGAATGTGAAGTTAGTGTAATGCCACACTCACAAAGATATACATAATAGTATTTAAACTTATCTTCAAACTATATATAATGTTATATATATATATATATATATATATATATATATATATATATATATATATAAGGTTTAAGCGAGTTAGTTCGGTGCTCTACATGTATCTTCCTTATATTCGGTACTTACGTCGCCCGCAGATGGCATATCTGCCCTTTGAACAGTTCAGCATGCCAAACAAACCAACAGTCCGCATCAAGCCACAAAGGTGGCCTTCACTGAGCAGATTCTCCTGAGTGTAGGTGATATCCCATGGCGTGTCCAGTGCGGCATCCGTCCCATCATTCCACTGGAATTTCCCAAGGTCAGGGTCGAAACGCAAAGCAATCCAAAGACCCTTATGTAGTCTTTTAATGGAAGGAAAAAAATATTAAAAAAAACATCATTTTGAATAAGTTTTTCACCAATGCAGTTTGAAATATATTAGAGCCGGATACCAATGGGCTTTTTTTTTATTTATTATTTCATTGAGAATGAAGTAGATTTTAAATCTATCAAAGTTCTAAAATCCTCCATCATTATTGAAGGAAGAAAAAACATATTTGCTTAATCAGACACATACTACACAAAGATAAAAAGGCAAGCTAAAATAAAATTAGAATAATATGGTATTTCTAAAATTATATGCTCCAAACAAAGTAATAAATGCAACAACAAAGTTTTCACATAATTTAATCAAAGATATAGGTATTGCTTCTGTTTAATTTTTTTTATTTAACTTAAATAAATTCCTTTGATCATATTTATATTGGCATTGTACTTTTAAGACAACTTTCATACAATAGAGGAGTTATTGTCACAATAATTTTTCATTGAAGCAATCATTTTTAATGCCCTTTTATTTTATTTTTTTCAATATCAATACCTTAGTTTTGTGGATGCCTTAAGAACATAGCGGTACTGCGCCGGTGACCTGAGCAAGGCCAGGCCATCGAAGCCCCGCGTCCAGCACTCCTGGTCGGCCTCGGTATAGTTGAGTAGATCACTGACCAGGTCAAAGTTCTCTCTAGTGGCCAAACAGTTCACTTCCGGGAGGAAGCTACCAAGGAAGACGCAATACCCAACAGCGCAGGACATCGCTAACAAAGACTTCATTTGTTTGCCTAAAGCTGAAGAGCCAGATAGAAATGCCCGGTGTGTTTTCTTCTGCTGTTACAGCGGCAGAAGTCAGTGTTATAATATCAACTACAAAAATCTGAGAACACTGTCAATGTAGTTTCTGCCTTGGATGCAGATGATTCTTGAGAAAAACTAGTTCAATCAAGTTATAGCACTTTTGTTGGTTGTTAAGATAATGAATTAATATCTTCTCTTGGAGATAGGTGTGACCATGTGACAAACTTGTTTAAATCAATTGTCGCATTTTTCTTGGTTATTATGATACTATCTTCCCCTGGCACTCAGATTAAAATTAAAAGAAGCGATGTTTAGTACATGGCTCCTTCCTTATTCTTTACGTCTTGAACTCGATAATTTTCACAATTTTTTGTCGTTACATTTTAGATAAAGGTCCACAACACAAAAAACGAGTGGCCATCTCTCTCTCTCTCTCTCTCTCTCTCTCTCTCTCTCTCTCTCTCTCTCTCTCTCTCTCTCTCTCTCTCTCTCTCTCTCTCTCTCCTCTCTCTCTCTCTCTCTCTCTCTATTAGCAAGTTAAGTTTACATTTAAAGCTCAGACAAAAAAAAAGTTAATTTTCTTCAAGAAAAAGTTAGCTGTGGTAGGTCACATCAGTTTTCCTGTACAAACGTTAGAGTGAAGAATTGCTCTTGCTTCAACCGAGAAATATGCTGTAAAACTCAGAATCAGCGTGGAAATATGATGTAAAACTCAGAATCAGCATGGAAATATATTTGCATGTCAAGGAATCATAAACTCTTTAATTTTCATTAAAATTGCTCAGTCCCGAATCAAATGGGAAGAGCACTTATGAACTATTTTTTATAGGTGAATAGCCTCAATAATAATTTTCATCATCACTGCCTACTTCTAATACTTTTATCCTATTATTGTACTAGCCGCTATAATAATTTTCATCATCACTGCCTACTTCTAATACTTTTATCCTATTATTGTACTAACCACTATAATAATATCATCATCACTGCCTACTTCTAATACTTTTATCCTATTATTGCACTAGCCGCTATAATAATATCATCATCACTGCCTAATTCTAATACTTTTATCCTATTATTGCACTAGCCGCTATAACAAATTTCATCATCACTGCCTACTTCTAATACCTGCCACAAATCATTTCTATTTCCACTGCCGACTTCTAATGTTTGTCCTACTGGCCGGTATAATTGCACTGATTTTAAGCGTTCGGGCCGTTCTATTAAGAATTAACAATAAGACTAGAATTCTATTAAGAGCCAAGCGCCAAGATATTTCTCTCTCTCTCTCTTTCTCTCTCTCTCTCTCTCTCTCTCTCTCTCTCTCTCTCTCTCTCTCTCTCTCACACACACTCACTCTCTCTCACTCACTCTCTCTCTCTGTGTCTCTCTGTCTCTCTCTGTGTCTCTCTCTGTCTCTCTCTCTGTGTCTCTCTGTCTCTGTCTCTCTCTCTCTCTGTCTCTCTCTCTCTCTCTATCTATCTATCTATCTCTCTCTCTCTCTCTCTCTCTCTCTCTCTCTCTCTCTCTCTCTCTCTCTCTCTCTCTCTCTCTCTCTTTCTTGCTTTCTTTTTCCCACCTTCACTGTCTAGATCTCTGTGCTTTTGTTGACATTCTTTACTCACTTTTCTTTCTGTTTTTCATGATCTCACCACTTACTCTTCAGCTCTTTCTCTTGCTCACTTTTCTGTGATCGTTTGTGTTTTCTTTTCTCCTTCCTTCTTTCCTCCTCGTGTTATTCCTCTCTCAAAGCGACCCTGTGTATTCACCACATTATTTTTTTTTCTTATTTTCAGCATTCCATACGAAGTCCTAACAGTTCGTGTTAAATGGTTTGAACTGCTCTGGCCTAGGCCTCGAGGGGAAACCGGTTTCAATCCAGCTGTTCTCAGTACCACGCTGCTCCGAATTGTTTACAGGCCTAACAGTAAGAACTGGGTTGATGTCTCAAGTGATTTTTAACACAAGCAATCTTATACGCTTGTTCCGTGTCACTTAGGACCTTTCAGGAGGGAATAGACCACAAAATGTGTCGTCGCAGAAAAAAGAATTACTGTAAGAGTTCTGAAAAAAAAAATTTTAGGGAAAGTCTTCAGGAATGAGAAGCATTCAAGAGTGGCTTTTGTTACTCGCTGATCCATGTGATCCGTGATCCAAGGCTTTATGCCTGAAAGCCAATGTCTCAATCACATTGTTGGTGACAACAAACTTTCCTAAGTTGCCGGTTCAGCTGCGCTTCGCCAGGTCACATTAACAAGTCTGCTCAGAGGAAATCAGTTTTCATGTTACGCGAACATTTCTTTCTTTCAGTTTTTGTTGTTTTTTGTTGTTTTTTTTTTTTTTTTGTTTTTTGTTTTTTTTGTTTCTCTCTTTTTTCAGAATTATATAGTATTTTTGTAGAAAATATTCTTCACTTTCTACAAAAATACTATATAAGTATTTTTGTAGAAAATATTCTTCACTAAAGTTTCACTACTTTTGTCGAGAAAATCAAATTTTACAGAGGAAATGACGCCTAAGTCAACACTCACGACCCTTGGCAAAAAAAGCAAAAACCACTAAAGGCAAAACTAAAATCCCAAACTGTGTGTGTGGAAACAAAAATAAACCGCTTAAGGTAACACGAAGAACCCAAACTGTGTGTGTGGAAATGTTCACATTGATTATCACGCGACAGACTTTATTGTTTTTTGATTGTGAGAGAATATAAAAGATCTTACATAAGCTCCAGATGTCGGTGGCAATAAAAAAAAATAGGTAGAAGAAATGGAAACGATGCAGAGGAAAGACAACAAAGATAATAAGAAGGTGGAGAAGGAGGGGGAGAAAAAGAGTATCAGATATCTGATGATGATGATGATGATGATGGGAATGAGGATAAGAAAAAGGAGGAGAATGATAAAACTAATGTTTTAACTTGAAGGTTCATTTGGGTTTATCTCGTGAGTTATTGTCTAAAAAAAACGCAGCAAGATTTAGTTCAAGTCAAAAACGGTCATCTTGTGATGTCAACCCGGCGACCGTTTCCTATGGTTCTGGGCCTTCAGCCCATGCTATTTATAGCAACAACATCCATAAGCTTTACGGCCAGACGATGAAGATGTTGTATATTTTGTCGCCTCACTCTCTCTCGATATCTGCGTGGATGTGTAAGTGGCCGACTTGTTTTTTCACCTCCCCCTTGTCCCTCTGCTTCTTGACAGCCAGAACTGGTTTCGTCCGGCCCACTACAAGTGTCAAGACACTCTAGAGCCTTGTGACTCAGCCTGAAGAGTTCAAAGAAATCTATACTCGATGCTTAAGTTGTGGAACAAACAGGCCAAGAATAATATGTTAACTGGTAACCATCGAATTCTGAACATGTCAAGACACTCTAGGAGCCTTGTGACTCAGCCTGAAGAGTTCAAAGAAATCTATACTCGATGCTTAAGTTGTGGAACAAACAGGCCAAGAATAATATGTTAACTGGTAACCATCGAATTCTGAACATGTCAAGACACTCTAGGAGCCTTGTGACTCAGCCTGAAGAGTTCAGAGAAATCTACACTCGACGCTTAAGTTGTGGAACAAACAGGCAAAAAATAACATGTTAACTGGTAACCATCAAATTCTGAACATGTCAAGCCAACTTAGGAGCCTTATGGTTCATCCTGAAGAGTTTAAAGAAATCTATACTGGATGCTTAAGTTGTGGAACAAACAGGCCAAAAATAACATGCTAACTGGTAACCATCGAATTCTGAACATGAGCCTAAGCGCTTAGGGATTGTATAAACAAAAACCTGTCATGTCTACTATAAACATTAGATGTGAACGATGAGTGCTCCAGTCCGAAACCTCAAACTTCAAAGCCCTTTTGAAAGGCCAGACGGTAACGAAGTTAATGGCTGCGCAAGCTCAGACGAGTTGTTGCTGTCTGCGCAACCAGTGTGCGGGAAATCCCGTTACTCCGTCTGGAGTTCTAAGAAATGGTTCTGCAATGATAACTATGGCTCAAAAAAATATATAAATAACGATTGCAACTAACATAAAAAAAACATGAAGGATTCTAATTAATTCATTCTAAGCTAGACGAGATCCTTGATTTCAAAGAATACAATAAAATTAATCATATTAAGACGCAAAGGCTCTGTAATTACGACTATAGTGTTCCAGTAGGGTCAATTTGGTGGGGAAAAAAGGTAATCACTAAGCATGAGAGAAAAATGGAAATTTGAGAGCTTTAAATGTAATGACTTCCAAGATAGACAGGATTCCCGTTGGTTTCCAAGTGTCCTCCTTCCAATGCATTCAACATTCGGTATGAAACAAAGAATTCAGAAGAAGTAGTTTAAAATCTTTTATAATGTGAATATCGTATGTTGATCATTACACAACTTTCACAACGGTCAGTGGTGTGACTTTAAAAAAAAAGGTGGGAGGCCAGCTGGCTCTGTTCTTTCCTAATTTATTTGAAAATCGTTTTAGACATTGACTAGAAAGTTGGGAACTCCCGCAAAAAAAATGCGTAAAGGTGCACTGCCTTGCGGTTATTCTTAGCCACCTATTTATTCAAACCTCTATGATAATGTATTCTTAGCCGCCTATTTATTCACACCTCTATGATAGTGTATTCCTAGCCGCCTATTAATTTATACCTCTATGATAGTGTATTCATAGCCGCCTATTCATTTACACCTCTATGATACTGTATTCCTAGCCGCCTATTTATTCACACCTCTATGAAAGTGTATTCCTAGCCGCCTATTTATTCACACCTCTATGATAGTGTATTCCTAGCCGCCTATTTATTCACACCTCTATGATAATGTATTCTTAGCCGCCTATTTATTCACACCTCTATGATAATGTATTCTTAGCCGCCTATTTATTTACACCTCTATGATAATGTATTCTTAGCCGCCTATTTATTCACACCTCTATGATAATGTATTCCTAGCCGCCTATTTATTCACACCTCTATGATAATGTATTCTTAGCCGCCTATTTATTCACACCTCTATGATAATGTATTCTTAGCCGCCTATTTATTCACACCTCTATGATAATGTATTCCTAGCCGCCTATTTATTAACACCTCTATGACCCAATGTATTCTTAGCCGCCTATTTAATCACACCTCTATGATAATGTATTCTTAGCCATCTCTATTTATTCACACCACTATGATAATGTATTCTTAGCCGCCTATTTATTCACACCTCTATAATATTGTATTCTTAGTCGCCTATTTATTATTGGCGTTCCCAGATGGAGCGAGCCGTTCCAGCTTCTTCACCTCCAGATAATGGAGCTTAGCCGCCCATTTATTCACACC
>JAWDGP010002186.1:115000-120413 GCA_033675545.1 Elysia crispata | reverse complement strand
ATCATTGTTTGTTTAACATGAAATATCAAATTGCTTGTTTCTTTTAGATAAAATTTCGCCTCCGAAAAAAAAAATCCTTGTTTGGTTTTATGTGCTCTGCCTTTCAATATACCTTACATATAGGAAGACGAGACTAAAATATACCTCCACTTGTCCAATTAAAATCTATGAATACCCTCCTGTCTTGCTTTCTGCTGTTCAAGTTTGAGTCTCTGTTTCGTCCCAGCCAACTTTGAAGCCAATGCCAACACCTGCGAACATAAAGGGCTAAAAAAGAAAAAAGATTTATCTTAAAAATTATAAAGACCACCGTCACGTAGTTGCATGAGTTAATTTAATATCTTGAGTTTCGACACAAATCTAATATGATTTATCACTCTATAAGTTTCTTAACGAGACCAGGCTGAATGACAATATAAAAAAAAAACCACTATGCCGAAAAAATATGTTCTTATCTGATTAATGCTCCGCCTATCAGTGATTAGTGTATATGATAACAAAAAACGCCCCCTGATGGATGATAAGATATTATAATTAAGGTTACCTTCTGATAAAAATAACCGAGCTATGTGTTAAGATTAAGCTGATCATGATTTTGATTACGATGCGTTTGAGAATATGGTATAATCGGGAGAGATTAAAAATATGTAAAAAAAAATATGTGATTAGTTGATTCAATAAAGAACATCTGCTAGTAATGAATCCTACCCTTCATAATTAACGAAAGACAGAAACCTAAATAACAATGAGCACTTTGATTTTCCAGTCTTCCCATTTAGTGTTTGACTAGAACACAAAGACCTCCAAAACATAAAACTAATTTTAAATAAATCAATAAGAAGATTTCTTCATAAAACTACCTTTTTTTTTCTATATCTCAATCTGCCTTTTGTCATATCTACAGATTTATCATTCAGGCAACGAATTCACCTATCAATCAACCAGTTTACTTCTTTATCTGAAGCTGAAGCAAAACAGCTAATAATGAAGATCATGTCAAGAGCGTGTAAAGATCACTAGGTATTAGTTTTGTGACTTCTTCTGGTCTTTTCGGTATCAGTAGATCTAACAATAGGATAAAAAAAAAAATCGAATTGTTGATTTTGAATTTTATTTTCTCAATCAGCATTTCATAGAAATTTTCTACTCATGTTGCTTCAACATGTTTTTTCTCTCTTTTTTTTTTTTTAAGAAAATCAACATGCATGCACCTAAGCAATTATACTTTTTTCCGGTAAACAGTTGAATAAAAATACCTTTAGAAAAAAAAAAGTCAGAAAAGGAGAAGTACATATATGAAAAAGAAACAATAGAAATGGACACAAAAAAAAAAAGAAAAAAAAAAAACAACAACAAATATTTTATTTTACATTCTTTAAACATAAAGCAATAGAATCTTTATTTTTTTTCCCAACACCCTTCTTATACGATACCTTTCCATACATAGACTAGACTACTTTATCATAACGACTTTAATGTTATCTAAATAATGCGGCCACGAAGAAGAGAGGGGGATGTAGCAAAGTGAGTAATTGGGTTAAGAAAAACTGTGAAGAGATTTATCTACGAGTACAGTATACTGACTTTCAGCTTCTCAAAGCCTTGATGTAAAAATATAAAACGATTAATGGCTCAGATTGTAATCTATCTTTCACACCAATGCTGCCCACATGGCTTACCTAAAACACTGCCCGAGCTATTCCGAGTCAGTGGCTTCAATGATGCAGCATTATCAGGAGATATTAAAAACAGTAACAATAATTTTTTTATTATTATTGTTAGTTAAACAAGTCTGTCAGTAGAGCATTACTTATCACATTATCTTGACACACTGCATCAGTCTGTGGCTACCTGATTCTGTAACTCGTGAGTTATAAACAAACATTTCGAAGCGTTCACCTAGTTCTATGACTCGTGCGTAAATGCCAAAAACACAGCCATGATGTTGGTAATAAAAATATCTCTACTAGTACTTTAGTACTTCCCCCCTTTAATAACAAGATCTCACAATGGAAAATTCTTGAGTTCTATCTTAGAGAAATGCCAGCTAGTTTTTGGTGTCACATAAAATGGTAAACGCGATCGTGATAGTTATGAAAGACACACACACATACACACACCTAATTATATGTATATATGTATATATGTATATATATATATAAATATATGGTAGAACCATCGCTCAATGGCAAGATGGGGACGAGTATCGAATAAGGAAAGAAAGGAAGATATACAAAAACACACACACATATATGTATACCACTCCCCACATTACCTTCGATTTCTCTCTCTCTCTCTCTCTCTCTCTCTCTCTCTCTCTCTCTCTCTCTCTCTCTCTCTAAGTATACATCTAAGTTAGTAAACTGATCTAAAATCATAGGAGACAATTAAATATCTTTTGTTCAGAAAAAAGTTACATACATATGTGTATCAGTTGCGAGACTTGAATAAAACGATAATTAAAAATAGACACCTGCTATGCCCGTGATTTCCTCCCCTTATTCAGACAGCCCGAGAGATAAGAAGGATAAGTATCAATCGAGTGGGAAGAAATCAGGACAATTCTCACGTGGGTAGAGCAAACTCGATGGCTCTACTATGAGCCCAAATTTTGTCCTAGAAAATTCTAAACTTCGAGAAAACAAAAATAAAATTTAAACTTTCAAATAAATTTTGCATGATGTTTGACTTGCAGAAAAGTAACTTACCATAATACTTAAAAAAACAACAAAACAAAAGCAACACTTGACTTTTAATTCTTGGTCATTTATTTCGAACTTAGGAGAACATTCTATCGCAAAAATGAAAAAAAATATGAATTCTTCACTTCCTAAGCAACTTCAATTAAGACCCACTCAAAGTGTGCAATTTAGATCAATTATGTTAGAGACATAATTATGCTACAGAGTCAAGCTAAAAATGGGAAAAAAACCTTAGGCTCGATGCTAAATTTTAAACTTCCAAGTCGCATGGCTTCATTTGAATATGCATTTCTTTTAATGCTTAGCTTTACTGCATTTACTTCAAACTGTGATTCCTGCCAGTCTTATATATAGAAAAAACCCCCAGCTATACACGGTATGCCGCAATTCATACGCAATTTATGCGGCCCTTTATTATCTGCTTCAATCCTGACTTGACAGAAATTGTAACACTTTCATCGTTTGTTTGTGCCTATGAACTCTTGGAGGCCATTGCACTCTTTCATAAAAGAAAAATTACTTCATAAAAAAAAGCACTAAAGAATGTTCTACACGAATTCGACTAAACTAAGAAAAAAAGAAACTAAAAAAAAAGAAGAATTGCCAGGACTAACTTAGTGATGGCATTTATACCACTCACAAAAAATTATTTGGTTAAGAATTATACATCATCATCTCGTGTAGAGCACATCTCGGTTTTTCATTTATTTCACGGATGTAAAATTCAAAGACATTTAGAACGCGAACATATGTTGGCTTATGAAAAATCCTTCCACAGTATCTCATCTTTGAAAAAATAAAACACAACATAATCCTCTCATCTCATTTCCATACAAACGACTCTTAATTTTGTTCAACACCGAATCTCTAAAGCATACACATGCAGCAACTCGATAACCTAACACAATCAATATGCAATAACAGCAAAATGATAATACTAAAAAATATTGCAAGGAAACCTTGGGATGTGAGACCTGAATAAATGTTGCAATCCACAACACCGGGAGGGATAAATTATATGAGATCCGTTTTTTTTCTCTATAATTTATACCCTTCATGGAAAACCTAGATATTTAGAAGAAGAATGAATCACCCGATAGCAAACCTCATGTTATACAGCTAAAGAGAGAGAGAGAGAGAGAGAGAGAGAGAGAGAGAGAGAGAGAGAGAGAGAGAGAGAGAGAGAGAGAGAGAGAGTGGGCGAGAGAGAGGGAGAGAGAGAAAGATAAAGAGAAAGATAAAGAAAGAGAGATAAAGAGAGAGAGAAAGAGAGAGAGAAAGAGAAAGTGAGAAAGAGAGAGAGAGAGAAAGAGAGAGAGAGAGAGAGAGAGAGAGAGAGAGAGAGAGAGAGAGAGAGAGAGAGAGAGAGACAGAGACAGACAGACAGACAGACAGACAGACAGACAGAGAGAGGAAGAGAGAACGAGTAGATTGAGCAAGGAAACAAGATAATATTCGCAACACGAAATCAGTAGAAAGCGAACCAGTAGCAATAAAGCTGAAGATACTTATCTATTAGATCTTTATTAATTAGGGATATAGGTGGGAAAAAATACCCAAAGCAAACAGAACCAACCAACCTAGAGGCGTTAAAGGGCTCCTCAGCAGAGCTCGTGCAGTGCAACACTTGATAACCTTCAACAGACTCACCATGAGAAGGCCCTGATCGCTTTGGAGGCTCAAGACCAAGCTCAAATATTTCTTAATATCGGAAAAGTCCGGTGTTTGAAATAGGTTACGATCCGGGCAGCTAGCAAACAGATACATTAACAAAAAAAATCATATCAGTTACTATAAAAATAATTAATACTGCGAAGGGAAAAAAAATGAAGAAAAATCGCTGCAAAAGAATCTGAACACTTTCATAATTAGGAACACATTTTACTGATGTGACTGCTTTGGCAAGGTAGATATCAACATTCATGGCAAACACAAGAGAAGTCAGGGGATGAGAGAAGCCTCCAGCTGGACTCTGTGATAATAGTGACAGTGATAGCTTCACAAGCTGGACCCAGTACACAGGTGGTCAGCGTCCACTAGGACTTCCCTCGGCAGTGCAGGTAGCAGGCTAGAAAACAATCAAGGACGTGGAAATCAGGTAAAGCACAGGGGTTAAACCTGAAGAAGAAAGTCGGCATCAGTATCAATTCAAAGGTAAGCAGTAGGTTGCCCATATTTTTTTAGGAGGAAAATGTTTTCAAGTGGAGTTCGCAACTCAATGCAACGTTCAAAAAATTAAAATAAATAGAGCAGATTCTTAAAAGGCGTAATGCCTAAACCTGAAGGTAAATCTCTGAAACACTCTGACGTTTTAGGGTATCTTCAGTGTTCTAATAATTATGTTCTCGAAAATTTTCAACAGAATAATAGATTCATTCACAGAGCTAAAGGCCTTATAAAAAAAATCCGCCTCGCAGGAACTCCTCGAACGACGCTTCTAGAGAAGAATTCAAACATATAATGTTTCATAAATAGTTTCATCACCCTCACAATACTGGTGTCTTAAAATTAAATGAAGAAAAAAAAAAGCATTAACTACCCCCCCGCCCACAAAAAAAAAAAAAAAAAAAAAAAAAAAAACCCAAAAAAAACCACTGCCCTTCCTAAAAAAAAACCCAAACATCCGAAACCCACACACACTTATCACACTTATATGCCCCAGCAATCACAAAGGAAAGAGAAATAAAAATAAAAAAGAAAACCATGAAGAC
>JAWDGP010002186.1:77500-110000 GCA_033675545.1 Elysia crispata | reverse complement strand
ATATATATTTATATATATATATAAATATGAGTATATAAGCGAGCAATCAAGAGAGAAAGGTAGAAATCGATAGGTAGACAGGTAGCTAGCTAGATAGCTGGATAGATAGAGAAATAGAGATAGTGAAGGATAGAGAAAAAAAAGAGAGAGAGAGAGAGAGAGAGAGAGAGAGAGAGAGAGAGAGAGAGAGAGAGAGAGAGAGAGAGAGAGAGAGAGAGAGAGAGAGAGAGAGAGAGAGAGAGAGAGAGAGAGAGAGAGAGAGAGGGGGGAGAGAAAGATCAACCGTTCTTGTGACAAGGGCAACAATCTTTTACTGTAGGCCAGACATGCTCAATTAGAGCTTAGTTGTGAGCCTTATCATACACGATCATAAAAAGATAGACGAACTTCTCCAAAAAATGATGCTCTAATTCTGTCTCTCATTCTCAAAAGATGTGTTCATTTCTCAAAAGTTCCCAGAAAATGGGTGGGAATCTTTCGATAGCTAGCAGGCAGGTCGGCTGCAATCGAGATAGGAAATTATATAGGTCTTGTTATCGCCTAGCTTAACATGCAACTACTTTAAACCTCAGTGCTGGTAAAGCAAACAAGGTAATTTTAAAGGAGGTATGAAATGGCAACCAGAGAAAAAATTGGGGAAAAAGACAAAGAAGGTAGAGCAAAGGCAAGAGGAAATAAGCATAAATAGGGTTCTCCTATTTTAAAAGTGAAAACAAGCATTGAAATGAGTCATGTTAGTCAAGCCTAGACCAAACTAAGATTGATTAAAAATAAACTATATAATTAACATCGTTCGTTCACTTGGTCCTTGGAGCTGTTTAGACAGCAACTTTACAACTCATTACTTACTGCACTTGTTATTCTACATCAAATGAATCGTAGATGTTACTTAGTTATTTTTAAATAATGTAAAAATAGGAATGAGGGGAAAGTATAGTCTCGAACTAACAATAAACTAAAAAAAATAGACTTTCTTATTACTCCCTTTCAATAAATTTTGCCTTCAGAAAAGATTGATCCAGGGCGCACAGTGATACATGTATAAATCATTTTTGTACAATATGAGATTACTTGTAGAATTAGGCTGCCAGAACCCGTGCATCCTGGGCAATGTGTCAGTGAGTTAAGAACAACGCCCCCTCTCAAAACACTTTCTAAAACATGCGTTACTATGAAAGCTTATGTGTGTATATATGAGAATAAATTATACCAATCTGTTTTTGTATTAAATAAGAAATTTAATTTTTTTTTAACAACAGAAATACCATAGCTATATCTATGCTACTCTATAATATGTTAAATATACGACTGAGAAAATTCGGTTCTACAGAAGACCGCCTCGGAAAATAAATGCAATAATTAAATAATAATTATTATATTTCACTAGATCTTATCTTTTCGAATTTTAGAATAGGGCATAAATGTCTGGTACCTCTAACATGACATGTACTTCTTCTGGATCTTTTTAGGAAGGCAGAGTCTTTTCGTCGGCCATGGATAGGGCTGGCTAGACAAGGCCCGATCCAGCGGCCACTTTGCTCACAGAGCGGTCAAACCCAGCATCCCCTACCGGATCTATTAGGCTACTTGGAGAACAGTACAGTGACACAAGAATGAAACAGCGCGATAGTATATACAGTAGGTTTGCATTGTTCTCCACCCATTTAGCAAAACACAAATAGTGAGTAAAAGAGGAAGCGGAATGACATTGAAACCTTCTCCAAACTCTATCTCTTTAAAAACACGGTAATATCAGCAGACACTATGACGATAGCTGTACTCAAACATTCATGGTGAACCATGCAGGGGTCTCTATCATGAAAGGCTGCTGTAGTTTAAAATCTACACATGGAGACACTGACAACCTTGAAAGAATTCACCTAATAAGATCAAAGTTGACAATAAGCATTTTGCTTCAGACTTTCAGTTTTTACCCTTGTTAAAGAAACAGGGGAAATCATCGTGAAGCCAGCCTTTATTGCTAGCTGACTAAATTAACAGCCTGCACATGATTATGAAGCTGGCATATGAATAAATGTTGAAATGTCACTGAAACATGGGCACTAGTGTTTGAAAGAAACCACACTACTCAAAGGGAGAAAAATCCAGTCTTTACGAGACTTCGGTTTTCACTGACATGATGCCACCGTTTAAAAAAAAAAATATATTTTTCATTTTTTGACACTCCCTACATTCCTCTCAAAGCAGCCTGAGGTTCACAGTGGCAAGACAGGACAAACCAAGTTCCTGTAACTGTCCGAAAAATAAGGTACACTTGTGACTTTGACCAATGAAAGGCCATCTTTTTTCAACATTTCGATAATGTTAAGAACTTTGTATTGTTTTCAGACCTTAAAATTAACACGGCTTCTAACTTTCTTACATAAATAAAAAAAACCCCAACTAAACCGCCCCTCCAAAAAAAAAAAAAAAAAAAAAATACAAAAACGAAAAAGAAAACAATCGGTACTCTTTCTACAATTCATTGCACACAGCAAGTAGTGAGTCTAATTACACCAAACGGCACAACCTGTGAATATTTACTTTCCTACAGAAAAGGTCACTTTATATTCGACCTCATTCTCTTAACATACAAACAGAATTATCGCTATTAATTCAAACCTTTGAATGCGATACCATGACAGATTCAAGCTTTGAATATGTCGCCCTAAGTTTTTTCCCGTTATTATTTCCCTACATTTGCTTGACCAAGTGAATAAAATAATCTTGAGATATCAATGACATGCTGGTACCTATTACAATGATATTCATACGACAGCTGCTACTACTGCTACTGCTACTACTGCTACTGCTACTACTATTATTACTACTACTACTACTACTACTACTACTACTACTACTACTACTACTACTACTACTACTACTACTACTACTACTACTACTACTACTACTACTACTACTACTACTACTACTACTACTACTGGAATAAAACTAATGATAAAAATTTTATTTGAGGATTTTTATTGAAAGGAAGTTTAAACTGACTTGTTGCAATTTTATATCTCTGTTGTTACAACCCTTCCACAAATTGTTACGTTAGCTTGTCTACAAAGTTTCGATAGAAAGTAAAAATGTTACCTGATTTAAGACTGAAAGAGAGAGAGAGAGAGAGAGAGAGAGAGAGAGAGAGAGAGAGAGAGAGAGAGAGAGAGAGAGAGAGAGAGAGAGAGAGAGAGAGAGAGAGAGAAAGAGAGAGAGATAGAGATAGAGAAAGAGAGAGAGAGAGAGAGAGAGAGAGAGAGAGAGAGAGAGAGAGAGAGAGAGAGAGAGAGAGGGAGGGAGAGAGAGAGAGAGGGAGTAGGGAAAGTTAACAATTCAAAATAAGAAAACATAAGCTCTCATTCTTTTTTAAAGTTCTTTCAATTAATTTGAACTAAAGAGAAGATCTAAAAGGTATAAAACACAGCAAATAAAACTGATTAGTTTCAAATTATCTACAAGGGATTCTTTGACTTCAACATATTTTTGTTTTCTGTGTTTATTTGCTATCAATGTTTAGAGAAAGAAGATCTCAAGAATTATAGTATAATGTAAAATCAGACATTACCGTGCTTGCATTCTTCCAAAATATTTCTAATTATTTTAATAAAGCTGTTAACTTTAACCTCCGTTGGTTCTGCCTCAGTGCAGCAGATATCGTTGAGAGTTTTCAATGGAGCTCAGGTAGCATGATGAGGAACTACCATACATAAAAATTATTATTATGGCTCTTTTACAAATACAAATCTCGACTTCTCGATGTAGATCACCACTGTTGAGTTGCATAGCATCAAACTCTTTAACAGTTTCTCATTGAAAAGTTCTACTATCTTCCATACTGGCACGTGCTTGTCACGAATCACTACCTTCTTTCTAAAGTCATATTAAAATAGAAATGGCATAGGTATTTTTTTTTTTTTTAAATTAAATTTGCATTCGTGTAATTATAGTGGAAAAATGTGCCCGATTCAAGGTAAACGCATAGTTTGTCACCTAAAATACTAAAAAATACTAATCGTTATTGTTGAAATTATTTTTATATTATGAAAAAGAAAGTCAGAATTTTTGTTTACTTCTCATTGGTGTTATCCTATTGAGTAGAGATACCTTTCAGCTATTGTTTTAATCCCTCTTATCTTGCCATTTTTTTATTTCGAAGGTAAATGAAAGCCGGCAGCCTAAATACTTAAAACATTTTAACCTCACAAAGATAAGAAAAAATCATTATCATAAACTAGTGGACACAATCTAATCTGATGACTACCTGATGCTACATACGAATTTTTGATTGCATTATCAGATAAATTAGAAACATGAATGTGATAAGTGATAGTGTATATAAAAGCTATCGTTTGCGGCGTATCAAAGCCTTTCCAGATGGCTTTTGTTTTGATTGCCAACATTTGAGTCACTTTAGCGCCAGTTTTTTCTAAATCAGGTTGGCATTAACAAGTAAGTTCCACATCTTCTCTTTTGTCTCCTTTATTTTCTTGGAATTTAAGCCGTCAATAAATGAAAAAAAAAATTAGAGGTTGTAGTTGAAGAAGACGAAAAAGTATTAGTGGTAGTAGTAGCAGCATCAGTATCAGCATAAGCAGCAATGGTAGTGTAGTAGTAATTGTAGTAGTAGCAGTAGCAGCAGCAGTAGCATTAGTGGTAGTAATAGTAGTAGTAGTAGTAGTAGTAGTAGTAGTAGTAGTGGTAGTAGTAGTAGTAGTAGTAGTAGTAGTAGTAGTAGTAGTAGTAGTAGTAGTAGTAGTAGTAGTAGTAGTAGTAGTAGTAGTAGTAGTAGTAGTGGTAGAAGTGGTATAAGTAATAATAATCGTCGTTTTAGTAGTGGCTTCAAGTGAGCCAGCCTCAAACATTGTTTGACTGGTTTCTTTGTGACAAAAATTTTAGTAGTAGTAGTAGTAGTAGTAGTAGTAGTAGTAGTAGTAGTAGTAGTAGTAGTAGTAGTAGTAGTAGTAGTAGTAGTAGTAGTAGTAGTAGTAGTAGTAGTAGTAGTAGTAGTAGTAGTAGTAGTAGTAGTAGTAGTAGTAGTAGTAGTAGTAGTAGTAGTAGTAGTAGTAGTAGTAGTAGTAGAAGTGGTATAAGTAATAATAATCGTCGTTTTAGTAGTGGCTTCGAGTGAGCCAGTCTCAAACATTGTTTGACTGATTTCTTTGTGACAAAAATTTTAGTAGTGGTAGAAGTAGTAGAAGTAGTAGTAGTAGTAGTAGTAGTAGTAGTAGTAGTAGTAGTAGTAGTAGTAGTAGTAGTAGTAGTAGTAGTAGTAGTAGTAGTAGTAGTAGTAGTAGTAGTAGTAGTAGTGGTTGTAGTAGTAGTAGTAGTAGTAGTAGTAGTAGTAGTAGTAGTAGTAGTAGTAGTAGTAGTAGTAGTAGTAGTAGTAGTAGGGGGGGACGTTGTAGTAGAATCGATTACCTAAGGCATGTCTGACTGTGATCTGATTTGGAATCTAGAGTTATCTCTGATGCTAAGAATACGAAAAGAAAAGTTATCGAGTGCTAATTTGCTACATTGTAAGTTATATGATCCATGTTTCTTTTTTTTTTTTTTTTTATAAAGTTTTGTTAAGCATTTTTTTTGGTTGAGAAAAATGACGGTTTTTTCTAAGCTACATTTTTCTCATACTTTTCTGGATAGCTCCTTTTTTTTTCTTCATTTATATTTTGATAATGAAATCGTACATAGATGAAGCTTATGTAAAATGAAAGAATTGTACAGTAGCTTTTCCGAAAACAATTTATGTAAAAATTGGCAAAAACTTATAGGAGACAATTTGGCAAAACACATCTTTCTTTCTAGCCAAGATATTCACTGTATCAATATTTTTATTATGTTGCTGTATGTATGTCCCAAGCATTAGCGTTTTAAAAATATTGGATATTTTTCAAGATGACCGCCGTTTCCATGACAACCAATATACATGTCGTTAAGAAAAAGATTGAACTCCTATCACTTTTTGGATCAATACCTGAGTTAGGGGTATCAAAACATTTGATCTGAAATAAAAATTAAAAAAAAAAATTGACCTAATTTTTACCCCCCACCCCCCTCCCACACACAAAGTTAATGCATGAAGAGGTTGCCTGTGAAGTAATATTTCTCAACATGAACACTGCAATTCAAAGGAAATAAATCATGTGTTCGACTTGCTATAAACCAACTTCATTCCATGCATGAGTTATTAGCTAATGACATTGGTTTAATTTTAAGATTGATTTGCAAACAATATTTCCTCTATAATATTTTTTTTCTCTGTTCTTCTGCAGATCATCATGACTTCCTGTAATCGACTAGACTATCTTCTACTCCTAGCTCTTATCCCCTTTCTGTCACAATGGCAAACATCTTTGGCGGATTATTATAAAGCCAAGTGCAATAATTTAACTGAAGACGGCAAAGAACAACACAAAATTCCGCGTTTCTTACAGGATTTCCGAGTTCTTTCAGAGAAAACAGTGATGGAATCTGAAAAAGATAGCATTGAAACTGTCCTGCACGAAAGACTTTGGTATTCTTCAATATTTCGACAAGCTATGAGGTATGAGGAAAGTTCAGACAAATCGACGTGGCTTTACCTCGATGAAGTCAACAATGACTGTCTCTACAAAGAGAGTCGCCAAACATGCGAAGATCTTCCACAGACCTGCAGCATCAGAGCTAGCGAGTTTATGAGTGACAATCGAAGGCTGACTTTAGGCTCCTATCTTAGCATCTTAAACTGGCCAAACCCAAGCAAGAAAGAGGTCAGTCTTGGTGAAGCATCTGTCAGGGGCATCCCCTCTTTTGGTTATGCTACATGCAATTACGACCAGTCTAGTGATGTTTCAACCTTGTCTCTATGGCAATTCGTTAATCCCCAAGCATTTAGTAATATGGATCGCACATCAGCAAATTTGCTGATGGCACATCATAGGAAGTATAGAGATGAAGAGTTAATCGTAGATGAACGAATAGATTATACTGACTATAAACAGCTTAAATCTTCTGATATACCAAACGGTCTTCAAATAGGAGAGAACCAGTGTGGACACATCCAAGGTAGTTTCAGATCAGTTAAACCGCCAAGCCCCTCATTTCGCCACGGCTTTGTCAGTGAAATGGATATAACTGGGCCGCAACAAGTCAGGTCTAATCAGCGATATACCAGTTACACAGAGTACAACTACATGTCTCAAATACTTTTTACAGTGTCCTATATGCCTGTTCCTGGAGAGAACGAAAAAGAAACGATTGTCAGTATCTATGATTTCTTAACAGATCACTACTTCAGGTATTCACTAACCAATGGCAATTGCGAGGTCTCTCCTAGTTTCAATTACGATGGAAGTCCAGTTATGCCAACACCAGAGACGTACTGGCTCTTCACAACGGTACAAAAGCCTAGTTACTTAGGAGTATATTACAATAGAGGGATTCCTTGCAACACTTGGCTCTTTGAGTATCCAGAAGGAGGGCCAGGCTTTGACCTGGACACAACAGTTACGCTATTTCTAGCAACACCGAGCTGGCTCGCAGTTCAAGGCTTCCCTCAAAATATGTTTTTCCCTGTCCAGAAAATTTCACGAACGAATGGAGGCAACATTTTTGAATCATACTATGAGTATAAAGACAATCCAGGTTATCACATTCCAGACCTGTTTACCTGCTTTGACAAAGATGACGTCGTAACTGGCAAAATTACTTTAGAAAAAACCAACTATTACAAAACAATAGCCCACAGAGAGATCCATTTCGAGTATGAGTTCAGACATTTCATACAGAAGATCACAGGAATTAAGTCTCATATTCGCATTTCTAAAATCGCTGCCGCACCATCCAACACAAACACTGATGAGACTGATGTAGTGTTCATGATTCTTGGCAAGTTTGTTAACATTAACAGCACAGTCACGATTGCTTATAAGACAGACCCGGTTACAAGTCAGCAGGCCGCTGACAGGATCAACAAAGCAGTGGACAAAGGTGATGCAAAGTTCCTCCTGGACAACAAGTCAGTCACTCTTCACCTGAAGAAGGGATCGTTCTCCGTGGTGAAGAATGCTGACCATTTTGAGAATGTAGACAACCCTGAGCAAAAGCAGTCCTCTGGCGGCGGATACTCTCAATTAACGCTGGCGGCTGTATCCATAACTCTGCTCTTTGTTTGTCTTGCGCTCAGCGTCTTGGCCGTTTTCATCTACAAGCGCCGGACTGAGGGGCAGACCGTCTTACCGTCCTTTCGCTTGCAGAATCTGAGCAGTGGAAAGTGATGGCTCTTAACACATTATGCAGTATAACATGCTTTTATAACCACTTACATGAAATTATGTGAGATCCGTTGTAAGAAAATTTCGTAATAATTTTCGGTAATGCCATTACGATTATGATCACCATCAGCCATAATAACCATTTTTAATTCATTAACATATTCATCTGCATATCCATAATGGTAATATTATTTAAAAATCAATATTGAATAAATTACGATGAAATTATAAATTACCGTATCATCATTCTCATTATCATCATCATCGAATCAAAAACATAACAAACTGCATTGTTATCATTTCCATTATTTTATTCTAATTATGATTCTTCTTATTTAAAAATGTATTTTATTTTCACTCACTTTATAACCATTATCATGGATGAAGAGCATTGCTTTCAGTAACACGAAAAAAATATTTAATTCGTTCGATCCTTTTAAATTTTCAAGTTAACTTTTTTGCTAAGCTTGCGTAATGTTTAATTTAGATTATTTTGTGAATTTATGTATTGCCGCGCTCCATTGCGATGAAAAACACCCCGAAAGAAGATTGCTAGCGAGCATACTTGTTCTCATTTTTATAGATTTAATGATATGTAACATTATAAAGTGTCTATTTTTTTTCAAGACAAGAATATCGATTCCAAAATATAAAATTTACAGTTCAGGAAAATCAGGTCCGGTTTGAAATTTCAGTTAGTAAAATAAATTAACCATGATATATTGTGATTTCAGAATTTTCGAACTAAAGCGTAAAATGACAATATCATGATAGTACAAAGAGAAAGGGTTAAAAATTACTTTCTTATAATGTTAACTTGAATAAAATATTTCATTTAAGATTAATATATGTCTAAATCTTATGCATTTGCGCAGTATCTGATCCAAAGCATTCAATGTCGTAGCACAAAAATGTATTGTTAACATGATATCTAACAATTCAACAACGTGTGTGCACACATGCATACAGTGTGTGATATCTTTTTCTTTTTGTATTCAAGTATGCTGCTTATGTAATATGAAGTAGCAATAGATTTATCCCAGAATATTTAATAAAATTAAAATGTTACATACTATTTGGTATTCGATCTTCATGTGCACAATTTTATGTGCTGTGAATACATGAAAGATGAAGAAAATCAACAAAAAAGGTACACTACTATTATTGAAGGCTTAAATAATTTCTCAGACACAGATATGAAAAAGGTTTAGAGAAACAAACAATATAAAGCAAGAGGGGGATGATAGAGAAAGGAGAAAATACAGATGATAATTATAAGAGACAGATATTGATAAAAACAGAAGCAGAAAGAACGGTTAAAAAGGGAAGGCAAAAGAGAAAGAGATAAAGAAATTAAAAGACATGGGAAATAACAAAGGGAATGAAACAGAAAGAAAGTATGGAAAACAAGGAGAGAGAGAGAGAGAGAGAGAGAGAGAGAGAGAGAGAGAGAGAGAGAGAGAGAGAGAGAGAGACAGACAGACAGACAGAGAGACAGAGACAGAGAGACAGAGAGACAGAGAGAGAGAGACAGAGACAGAGAGACAGAGAGACAGAGACAGAGACAGAGATAGAGACAGAGAAAGAGAGAGAGAGAGAGAGAGAGAGAGAGAGAGAGAGAGAGACAGACAGAGAGACAGGGGTGGGGGGTGGGGGGTAAAAGGTTAATAGAGACAGTCATGTAGACAGAAATACAAAAATACTATACTGAATATTCATGTATTCCTTCCCCGCATGGTCTCAGCCCCAGGGCATTAACATGGGATAAGAACAATATTTTTAAAACTAAGCAGCCCCATCGCACTCATATCTCATATAGATGTGTCTTTCCATGTTTCGATTGTGACGACACGCAGTAGGGTGTACAACAGAAATTTTTTTTTTTTGGTTTTTGAAAAAAAAAAAAAACCCTAATAAATGAACTTATTGGTCATTACTAATATGCCTTTGTTTCCTTAGAAACACAGTCTGTCAAAAAAATTTCGATATTTTCAAGAAAACTTTTTTGCAGAATTTACTTAAGAACAACAAATGAAAGAGCATTAAAAACACAGCTCTTTATATACAAATTTTACTCAGGTAATTGGAATTACGATTTGCCGTATTATAAATAAGTATATACAATGTAGCAAGTTGCTAACCTTTTAAATGAAATGATCCGAAATCTATTAGGTAGAATTAGTGGAAAAATTACATGTCAAACTAATGACCTTCATATCATGGGACGCAAATGAAGCCCCACTTTTTGTTTGTCATAGAAGTGGCTCCCTCCGCGGTTGACGAATGAGAAGATCTATTCTTGTTCATCATACACAATGGAATGGGAGGCAATGATGACTGGGTTAGTGACTTTTTACACAATAAAAAATGCAGAACAACACAAACATATTCTAAATATAAACAACTTATAACATGATGGTCAGTCAAAACAAGCGGAAGCCCTGAAGAAGGAAAACTGTCTTTACTGGTTTGAAACAGTGGAGGTTGATCACGACAACGCCCACTTTGCGTAAGGCTAGGGTGGTGACGGAACTTAGGCTCTAAGACAGCTAGGAAAAAATGGATTTAACCCCCCCCCCACACACACACACACACATTGTTTTCATTTGATCTTCCCCTGTGATGTTTCAAACCCCAAGATTAATGGCAAAGAATACGAGTTTAAAGAATTTAAATAAGTGACTTACGGAACCACCTTTGTCAACACTGCCTAGTTACTTAGGAGTCAGGGCTAGAAGAGCTTGTATATAGCTAACGGGTTATGTTGAGCTTAATTTGATTTGGATTTGATCGATATAATATTCGCACATCAATCCCTTACCATTTCTAAGAATTTCTTGATTTTATATTTTTTTATTTGAGTGGATTTTTGAGACCCGGATTTACATGAAATAGTGGAAAATTAACATAAGTTATAGCTCACAAATCGTAATGAGGACTACTAAATCATTAAATCCGAGTTTTTCACTTTTGATACATCTAGTGGTATCTTTCAAGATCTTTACCGGTTCTTGGTAATCTCTTGGTATTTGCTGACTGTTACTTAAAGCATCGCTGGAATCTCCATCCATCCTAATAAAAAACTAAAGCTTTGAGAAGTTTGATAAAAAATATCTCTACATTTCTGATGAAACAAGGAAAGTATTAAAAAAAATAAATTCATTCTAAGGTGTTTTTGCTACTAAATCATGAACAAAGTCCACTTTGCCCCAAACTTAGATGTATTTATCTTGATGGTATAATTATCAAATTCAGATGTCATTTGATATCATTGCATTTCTTCTTATCTTCGGTTTAAAATTAAAAAAAAAATATTTTATCTCTATTCTCTCGAACGATGACTTTGATTACTTCGTGGCAACTATCAGCATATGTTCATTTAGTGCTGAGTTGGTAGCAGAGCAAATGATGTCCTTTCTGCCTTTTAATGCTGATTAGAAATCAGTAACGATTTGAAGAGCTTGAGATAATGTAAAGTCAAGAGATTTCCCCTGAACGCGATTTCATAAGCACAAACGACACTAAAATCCAAAGGGTGCGATTGTTTAATTAAGTTCTATATATTTTTTTTTGAAAAATTTTTTTTGGGTTGTTGTGTTAATTTCGTTTATTATAATTATTGATTCCAAGCTCAGAAATAGTAAATATAAATAATTAGTATCTTCTGCTGTTACTATTAGTAATGTGACTGCCTCTGACGCATCTACTGATTTTTTAAATCTAATGATATCTTTAATGATTATGCAGCTTCTCATATGGCTACTGGTACTACTTAACTTACTGCATATATTACTGATACTGATTTTACTTTTGCTACAACTGCTGCCTCAGCATCTGAAACAAACTATTGTCATCAGTGTTGCGTGTAATGATCTTATGAATGCTATTGCTATAGGTACTGCAACTGTAACTACAACTGCCACTTAGAATAATGCTACTAAAACTAACAATAGTACAAAAGTATTACGATTATTTCTCATGACACACTGCATCAACAGCAAAAGTGCATCTACGACCATAGCAACAACTACCAACCATTCTCATTTCTTACTAAGCCGCAATACTATAAACACTGCAACAATTTCTACCAAAGCAATCATTTTTTTCAATGCCTTAAGTATTATTGCGTTCTATAAGATTCTGCTCTTTGTTTCTCTACTATTGCTATTTTGAAAACAACTACCACTTCGACTACAACAACAACCACAACTATGACTAAGCAAACCACAAGAATAAGTACATCAATGTCAGCAAGCTCTAGCACAAGCAAATAATAATTCTACAACAACAACAACAACAGCAATAACAACTACTGCTTCTACTACTTCTACTACTACTACTACTACTACTACTACTACTACTACTACTACTACTACTACTACTACTACTACTACTACTACTACTACTACTACTACTACTACTACTACTACTACTACTACTACTACTACTACTAACCACTACTACTACTACAATAACTAGTTTCTGTAATAGCCGAAAACATCCCAGTTCCTTTGGTTCTGCCATATGAATCCATTTTGAGTTCTGTGTCTCAAAAAGACTAAAAGTTTGAACCTTGTGTACATCGTTAATGGCATAGCGGACAGTCTGAGTCAAGAGTCAAGAAAAGGGTTTTCAATAATTTACCGTGATTATGAAACTCTGTTGGGGCAAGATTATTAAAAAATATACCCCCCGATAATATTCAAATGTTTGAAAGTTTTTCAAGATTTAATCTAAAGGATATGGCTCTAGCATTACACGTATTATATTGGAATAAACCTAAAGGACATTGGAACAGAGTAAAATACTATGAAATTCCAAGTGAATATGACTTTGAAATACTCCTCGTCAAGTCCAGTTTAGAATATCCCCCCCCACCAACTCGTCCCAGGAAAACAAACAAGGAAGTTAAAAAATTCACAAAAAGTGCTGAATTAGGAAAAAAAAATCCCTTCCAACAGATCTTGTTGAAAAGAAATAGATTCAGAATCTAAACCAGTGATAAAAGTGAGCTCTCTGAAGCCTATACAAAATCCAGTTGGATAGAATCAAAAGTTGTCTTCAAATCATTTTCATAAGATAACTATTAATCTGTTAAAATTGTACTTGTTAATAAAAGAAGAACAGATAATTACCTAATTGTGTATACTAGTATGAAGAATGTTACAGCAAACAAGATAACATTTAAACGAAGAAAAACAACTGTAATTGCGCTGACGCTCTCGAGAGTCAATCTTGTGTTCACTATCTCAACGTTAGAAACACGAAGTATGACTTTTTCGTTCAGATACCTATAAAAGACTTTATATAAAAAAAACCCATTTCAATCAAGCACAGGCCAATAGCAATCAGACAGGATGGCATGAGAAGTATGATTGAAAGTGAAAGAAGGAATTATGATGTTATTATATATCTCGAGAGCATGAGTTCTGAGGCTAGAACAATCTTCTACTTACAAAAGGCGGCACCTGAAATGTGTTTACGGACCACGACTCCGTTACTCTTTTGCTTGAATTTTCTCAAAGCACGAAATATTCATTATGAAGGGAAGAAAAACAGTCCTTTAAATAAGAATCAGACTCCGGCAACGAAATAAAGAGTTTTGTAGAAAAGGAGAAAATGATTTAAATGAAGCAAAATTCTTAGATCTGTGTTAAAAACGAAACACTGAAATCGGGCTGGACAGAGCTGCCTGTGTAAAAGCAGCATTCGTAGACTCAACTTTTCTACTGCAAAAGTGAACTTTTGCCAATTTTACCAAATGCAAATAGTCTCGTTTTAATTTAGCTTCAATAAGGTTAAGATAAATCAAAGTTGTATTCCTTCTTCACAAATCGATTATCCTTGGGGGCATATGGTTGACAACCTTAAAGTGTTTGCGGATCTCAAACAAAATAAAAGAGATGCAATGTAAATTAATAAAATCTGTTTTTAGAGTCATAGAAGAAAAATCTAGTGGATTAATTTGCATCAGAGTTCGATTCGTTTCTTAATGAAGATGTTTTATTAATCACACTAAGGGCACAATACAGGCAAGAAAGGAGAGGACCGCTCTTTAGTATACATACCGTTGCTACATAGTGCTCAGTATAGTGGGTGTCCCATGTTACCGATATATATATATATATATATATATATATATATATATATATATATTTTGATTAAGGAGTGGTCAAGGACTAAGGCCTTAAATAAAACCGTAACATAGAAGATGAATTATCAGCAAATTAAAACCAAGAATTTATTGCCAAGAAAAGGTAGGTCTGTTTGAGTAGAAAAAAATCTTTTACATTTCAATGTTTAACAGCATGATAGCGAGAGACGCGATAAAATACTTATTAGGACGGCTAGAGGTTTAGATTGAAACAGCCAATACAATTTTGATACACCTCTGAATGAAGAGGCAAATAAATATAAAAACAAATTAGGCACACACCTAGTCATCAAAGAACACGATAGCAGAAATGGCTGTGAGCGGGAAGTATACGGTGCTTTTAACTAGAACCGACCGCTAGAAATACTCATTCACCCTACACTCCCCAGGTTAGCTCTATGAATCTTTACAACGGACTTTTGAGTAGACAAATGGACCCTTTTATTTTTATTCTACGAATACATCCTAAAGAATTTTATGTTGACTAAAGTATTATTTATGTTACTGTCATTCTATCATTATTTTTTTGCAACTGATGAAACTTTTATTCTTAAAGTATGCGCAGACATGCGCCTCTGCGAAGTTATTAGTATGTGTGATTGAGGTTATGTTTAAAATAATATGTCTTAACTTTTTAAACTTTATTGTAAAGAAATGACCCCTTGACAAGCGAATTAATAAAGAATTTCCGCAACTTGACTTGAACTAAGACCGCTTATGATAAACCTCGTTATTTTATATAAAGAAGAAATGAATATCTATTTACACAGAGACCAATGCAAGTAAAGACAATATGCGTATTGAAATGCTTGTGCTAAATTTCGTAAGAAACAAGGAATACAATCTATACAAAGATAACAGAGCAATGAATTAAAACCTACGGATTTAAAACAAAAAAAAAAAAAGCTTAATTTTATTTTATTTCATGTTACTCATTTTTATCTTCTGTAGTCGCAGAAACCTAGATTTTACATGAAGATTATTGTAAAAATTCCATTGACGTTTTCTTTAGAAACCATCATTTTATTTTTAATAAAAATCATCTTTCCTACGGAATCCTAAACACTTTTATAGTTTCTTCGCAAACTCAGAAACGTATGGGACAGTAAACTTCTGGGAGAATCATTATTTACATTATGTTGGTCGATTCTGATCTTGGAATGTAGCCAAGCTGTCTGCAAAAGAGGGCCAAGTCTTGCCTTCGTATTTTTACGTGGGTTTTTCATGTTTGTCACACCTTGGTCTAGCATGTCAACAGCTGTATGAAAGAATTCTGGAATAAAAATCCCTTGATCTAAAAACCTATCGTGGGTGCAAAGAAAAAAAAAGAGGCAGCTTTCTTTTGCTGATTGAAACCAGTAGGCATATATGTTTTGAACGTTAAACGAATGCCTGTAACACTTTTACTGAGAGAATGAAAAAAAAAGCTTTAATTGAATGATCCAAAGTGAGAAAATCTTCAATATTACGCTACACAGCTTCTATGCAGGAAAATGTAACACATTTCAAAATCGTTCAGAAATGTTCTAAGAACACATTCTCAAAGAGAAGGCAATAAAATAATGTCTTTAGATCTGAGAACCTTACCCTGTAAAAACTGGAAAACTAATTTTTTTTTAGCTAAAGATATCTCATATAAAGATCAGCTAAAACCCATACATTTTTTGGTAGAAATATTTGATAAGAAACAATCACCTGTAAATATTTCCGAAATCAAATTCCGATTGAAAATATGCACCTGTTTTTCACATGTTTATACAAGAAAGCTAAAAGTTATAAGCCCTATCTGTTAATCAGAAGCATTGGAAGACGTCCGAGTGAAATTCTATTTTGTCATAGAATATCTTTTTCCTTTCACAATTTTTTTTCCGGCATGAATTTGCGCGTCTCTGCACGTAGATTTTAGTGGTAATGCTTTTAAACACTTAAGGTTTCTTAGACATTATTATTTACTTATGTGCTAGCAACAACTTCAATCATTGCGCAACATAACCTTTATTTATATGAGAAAGAATTATATTCAATTTCAATTGATATTCGGTCCATTTATTTCCCAATAAAATTTCCTTTCAGAAAACTGATCAAATTTTGAATACTAAGATGGATTCTTAAAATTTTGAATGAGAGGGCGAAGCAGCCGAATCTGGAAGAAAAAAAGTAGACCATATAATATTTATAAATCATCGTTAAATATCCGGACGTAATATTCTTCAGAATTTAAAGTTTAGCTTTCATGCAGTTACTGAGAACATTTGAGAGTAAGAAGAATATTGCTAAAATGCATTTGAAAGGAACTAAAACACTTTTTTTATCAGCCACGTTCAAATCTTCTCTTATCAAAGCCATCATTTTAAGGAGAGCTGTTATAGGATATGAAGCCACTCTGAACGATCTAGTTTTCTCAAATGGATCTTCACAGCAAGGACTAATAAAAGAGAGAGAAACTGAGAAATGAAGAGGGAATCAGAGAAAGGAAGAGAGATGAAGAAAAAGAGAAAAAGATTCGAGATATATATATATATATATATATATATATATATATATATATATATATAGAGAGAGAGAGAGAGAGAGAGAGAGAGAGAGGACGAGGGAGAGGTAGAGAGATAGATTTATACAGAAAAAGGGAGAGAGATGAAGAAAAAGAGAAAAAGATTCGAGATATATATATATATATATATATATATATATATATATAGAGAGAGAGAGAGAGAGAGAGAGAGAGAGAGGACGAGGGAGAGGTAGAGAGATAGATTTATACAGAAAAAGGGAGAGAGAAAAAGAGATGGAGAGAGAATTAGAGAATGGGAGAGAGATGAAGAGAAAGAAAAAAAGATTGGATATATATAATAATAAATATATATATATATATATATATATAGAGAGAGAGAGAGAGAGAGATAGAAAGAGAGAGAGAGAGGGAAAGGGAGAGAGATAGATGTATATAGAAAGAGGGAGAGAGAAAAAGAGAGATGGAGAGAGAATTAGAGAAAGGGAGAGAGATGAAGAGAAAGAGAGATATTACATATATAATGTATAAGACAAGTAGATATATAATAGAGAGAAAGAGGGACAGAGAGAGAGAGAGAGAGAGAGAGAGAGAGAGAGAGAGAGAGAGAGAGAGAGAGAGAGAGAGAGAGAGAGAGAGAGAGAGAGAGAGAGAGAGAGAGAGAGAGAGAGAGAGAGAGAGCAGACATTTGACCTGTTCATTGAAGTAATATACTTTTCTTAGCAGAACCAGTTTCTGACTGTATTATAGAGAACAGCATCGGAAAGCCAAGTCACCCTTAGACAGCGTAAGAACCTCTCTACATGCTTCGTCTAATCAAGCTCGTTAAAGCATGGGAAAACTTCAACTAATAAATTCACCAGACAGTGCAAATACATTCTATTCATTTACTTATTTTTTTGTTATGGATAATAAGACAGATTATTCGGGTATTTGCGTGTGCTAGAGCGATTTTTTTTTGATTCCACAAATTCTACTATATTATGGCTTCAATTTTTAATATAACTTAAGGAATAAAACAGCGTTGTCCTCAATATGAGCGTTGCTTTTAAAACAGCAATTCGCACTCCCTGTTTTCTTAATTAACTTGAAACTGAAGCTTCGCATTATCTACAACCGAAATAAATATACTTGATCTTAAGTATTTTTATCCTTTCAAGACCCTCAAGTACTCACTCAGTTTGATAAAAAGAATAATAATTTTCTCTCCACTTCTTTCTTCGTGGCAATCTCAGGATAATTAAAGTGAAAATTTTCTATAATTTTCTATGAAATAATTAAGCGATATGAAATGATCATTGTTATTAAAAAAGAAAAAAAAATTAAACAAAACAAAACTAAAAATAAACAACAACAACAACAACAACAACAATAATACCGTGTGAGTCTGCCACTAGGAGCTTAGCTAAGCTCCACAAGGAATATAATTTTTCACAATATTTCATAACAGGCAACGTTATCTCACTAACAACCTTCAACTTTTGAGTCACAGTTTACCCAACTTAGAGCGTCGGTAGTGCAGAAACAATGGCGTGCGTGAACAGAGCGAAAACAAGAAATATTCTCAAGGCAATAAAACTAGAGACAGACTATCAAGAGCAGAAAGAAAACTGAGGTTAAAAAAAATAAAGCAAAGAATCCTTTAGATGCACGAAAACAATGTTTTACCTGGCAGGTGTGTTGTCGAGTTAATAGATGGGATGAGTGACTCGGTCTGGAAAGTTCATTAGAAGTGTTTCGCTGTCGAAACAAGAGCTGGAGTCGAAAGCACTTCCAACAGGTCATAAGGTACAGGTGAAAAATGACATTTTACTTAATTTTTTTTCTTATTGTAAGCCTCTACTTTTAAAAAATCCGTGTTGTAATAATTTCTCTTGCTTAAAACTGAACTATCTGATGCTTTATAAGTTCATTTATCATAATCATAAAATAATAATGATAAATAAATTGTCTTTTATCTTTTTATTATAATGACATGTAAAGTGGAATAGAGGTAGAGTAAGAGTGAATAAAAAAGAGGTATAAAGAGAGATGGACAAGCAGAGAGAGTAGGAAAGAGCGCGAACGAAAGAAAGAGTAAAAAAGAGAGAGAAAGAGAAAAAGAGAAAGAAAATAAGAGAGAGATAGATAGATGGTTAACTAGAGAGAGAGAGTAAGAGATAGGAAGAAAGAGAAAGAGAGGGGAAGAGAAGGAGGAAGAGAGAGAGGGAGGGAGGGAGAGAGAGAGAGAGAGAGAGAGAGAGAGAGAGAGAGAGAGAGAGAGAGAGAGAGAGAGAGAGAGAGAGAGAGAGAGAGAGAGAGAGAGAGAGAGAGAGAGAGAGAGAGAGAGAGAGAGGCGAAAAAAATGAAAAGACAAATAGGCAAAAAATAATTGAAAAATAAAGAAAACAAAACAAAACAAAACAAAAAACCGCTAAAAAATAAAACAAAATAACTAACAAACTAAGCAGCAACAACAACAACAAAAAAACTAACGAGCAAACTGCAAATGGAAATTGGGATAAAACTTTTATATATCGCAACTTTTTAATCTTTGGTCAATGTATTAATTTATTGGGCTTTCAGTATTGAAATATACTGGAAGCTTGAGATATTTGATGTTATGTTTACAATATACAGATCTATTTTTAGGCAAAAAGAGCACTTTGAAAAGTACATGTTACCTTATTATTAACTATTTAAGATAAAACATTTTACGTCCCATTGAGATATCAGCAGCTAAAATATTTGTCAGCCTCATTTTTTTTTCATCGAAACAAGAAACACATCTTTTTTAGCACTGAAGGGTTACAAAAATTTAAACTAATCAGGTTCCATCCGAGTCTTATAAATTAAAGCACGAAATTTTCTCCTGCATCTTGAAAAAAAAAGTAATTAAATACATTAAAATTCTCTTTTATTTATTATTTATTTTTTCTGCTAGCGCTGCCAATAAGCGGATTTCAGCTGCTGACGTAATCAAAACAGTTCAAGTTTTTAAATCTTTAGGGAAAAGATGTACGCCATGCAAAGATTAAAAAAAAATCTCAAGACGGATGGCCATCAGGCATTCACTAATTTGAGCTTTTTGATCTTCTCATCTTTATCCACTTAGAATTGAAGATTAAAGAAAAAAAATGCAACAAAACAAACACAATTGAAAGCAAAGAGCAATCAAATAATCTTTACAAATAAAAATATATAAAATAATGGTATATTTTAGCCACAATAAAGTTTGGCCTTGATAACTGATTCAACTTGATAATAAAATGTTTTTACACGTAAACAAATAAACGCCATTCTCATATTCTGGATTTTTAAGTCGTAAGCCTACGGACCTGAATGCTTTTGTTTTAAAATATAAAAAAACTATTTGGAAATAGACAATAGCCGAAAAATTAAAAATAATGAACGCTATATTTTTCTATATAAATTCCATTTTGCCCAGCTTAAGTATAGTGCACTTAATGAACCCCTGGAAAGCACGTGCTAGTTCTAAAAGTAATAATAATTCTTTTTCCTTTTTAAATCATTCTACACCAACGCAACTTAATTTACAAGGCCTTTAGACGACATTTCCCAAAGGTGTGTTTCTTTTACTCATTCTCATCCAATTCTTCCAGTATGTAGGCCTTGAAACATAAGGATCCTATATAGTGTATCAAAGATCTTGAAAAATAGAGATAAAAAAGCCTGAAGATTTAGATCTCCAGATTCGTTCCTCACGCAGTATGAATCCAATCCACTGGGACTGGACCAAAGGTTTTCGCTTCTCCCCCAATGCGACTCTCTCTTTATAGTAATGAATATTTTAAGAATTTGAGAATGTCTATTTCTGTCATATCTTTATAAAATAAAAAACTAACAAATTAAAAAAAAGCAACAAACTTCAACAACAACAACAACAACAACAACAACAACAACAACAACAACAACAACAACAACAACAACAAAAATTATCGTCTTGCATACAAATTCTACGATTTTAATTTTACTTTGTATCTCTCTATGCTGAAATAAATGAAACTTGAGGACCAGTTCCTCATAAGAAAAAGTTGTTTTTGAAAAAGAAAAACCACACATACATAAAGAAAATAAACACAAATGGAAATGGAAACAAAGTAAAACTTCAAAGAAACCTATGATATCCAGGCATAAAAAATGTTTTCAATGTATAAGTTTAAAAGTGAAGAAAAGCAACAACATGGCCGCTGATCATAGTCTCAACGCAGCGTACAATTTGGGTCGTCGAGCCTTACAGGTTGTTCCAGATTTAAGGTCTCGGAATTAGATTTGGTGTCTAAACATTTCAAATGTTCAGTTTGCTGCGGGTACTCTGATGCCATTCTGAACATCAAAGACACAAGAGGAAGTCCCTAATTAAAAATACAAATAATACTAATACTAATACTAATACTAATACTAATACTAATAATAATAATAATAATAATAATAATAATAATAATAATAATACAAAAAAAAAAAAACAAAAACAAAACAAAAATGAACTAAACAAAAAAAAAAAAAAAAAAAATCCCCCCCCCAAAAAAAACAACTCACTCACACACACACACACACACACAAACCCTCAATTCAGTGGGGTGTTTTTACCATTTTCTAGCCCTCTCCATCCCACTCCGTGATTAAAGCTAGTCTAGAGATTGCCATGTTGTTAAATCTTCCTCTCTGGAAACTTTATAAACGTGAGCCCAGACCTGGCTGAAACAATGGCCGATGTTGTATAAAATGTTTTATATCGTTGAGGATGGCGGAAAAAACAGTAGTTCAAGCGATATGATAGAGAGTGGAGCCGTCAACGCTCTATTGAACATGGCAGAAATACCCTGTTTCAGTATCACAAAACAAGAGATGGCTTGTAGAAATCTATCACGCATACTGGGTGAAGCAGATAAAATAAATTGGTTTAGCTGAAAACACCTCTTTCACATCAGATGTATAACAAAACATTTAAATTTACTATAAGAAGACGATTTTGATAAATTGATTTGCGTGCTGTATAACTTATCTTTCTTTTTTTTTTCACACTATCAATTATGCAACTTAAAACAAGCTAGGTGTTGAACCACTGCTGGTCGCGTGGAAAGAAAAGATAAATGTGGTTACGGAAGGTTTAAGAAAGCCACTCACTGACCATTTTCTCTCTAGTGTTTCTATTAAGTGATGTAAAGGAAGAGATTTTATAGGTATCGATTGATTCATCTTATTAGCACCAGATAAACCTCTGGTGTTTAAATGAAAGCTGCAAAATAAAAATTCGCCTTTTTGGAAATTGACCATACCACAGCGGCAATGAATATGAAACAATGTCCAAAATACTTTAGTGAAAACAAAATCATATGTGAAATATGCAGCATTTATGATTTATTTTCAAATGATTTTTTTCGAACTAGACATACACATATGGTGCTCAATGAATACTGATATGATTATCAAGCGGATGGAGGTGCTTCGTCGAATCAGCTTGTAGTTTCATCTCGCACTCCGTTTTTTTTCTGACGGTATTTTTGTTTCTGAAGAATGCTAAACTCTTGCGTCTGAATACAGTTATCACTTTTTGTTATGACTCAAGATCATCGCATTGTCCTCACTATGATCATGTTAGTAGGATTCATACACCTTGAAGGCACATACTCCTTTGCCCAAGGTCTTGAGCTTCAGATTAATTTCCTTACAGGATTTGAAGAAAGAGTTAAACAATAATTTGTTTGAGAGGGAGAAATATCGGTACCTCAGGTTAAAACTGTATCCAGTTTATACAATTTTTATAATATTTAGTTCCAAGTATTTTCCTCTTAGATATTGATGAGAACTGCTCTAGCAGGTTTATTTATCCCAATTCAGCCGATTACAGGGAACCAGCTGGACCTCTTAAATATTCGATGCGACAATTTCAGGTGAAAATAAGAGAAACGCAACAACAACAACAACAACAACAACACCTAGCATAAAATAAACAAAAAATAAACAAACAGACAATTAGGTGCCAATATTTCTAAAATCATACTTGTATAGATATAACAGACCCCTATAGATGTGCCGAATTCCGGATTACTATTTCTCGAAAAGTCATTTTACCTATATAGAAATCATGACCTCAACAGTCAGAAAAAAGCGCAATAAATTGAAAATAGAAAATAGCAAACGTCTATAAAAAAAAAACTCTAAAAAATATGAAGGGAAATGTAATTGGATGAAACATTCTCGGATGTTTTTATTTCTTCATATTGACAGCTTTCTTGGTTGTTTGATTCCTTTATCATTCCTGATACACAATAGCGTGAAAAAAAATCTGTTGAAGTAAAACACCACACAGTTACATAATGATGTGAGTAAAAATCAGTGCTCAAATCACTGAAACATTAATCTAGTATGCCTCTGTCTTCCAGGACTAGATCTACTAACCTTGACTTTGCAATACGTAAAAGACCAAATGTTTTAACTGGTAACAGCTATTTGTAATGAGAGCAGCATTCAACACTTAATTCCCCCGCTCGGTTCATCAGCTGCTTGATTCCAGCCCATTAGACAAACGGTGACGCATCCCTCCTCCCTCCTCTTGCCTTTATATTCAGTGTATACCGCTGCTCCGCCACTGTGACCAGTTAAACCATCACTATATTCCTTGTGGATCCATATTTTGAATGTAATTTTCCTAGTATTTACCATTGCTCAAAGCACACTATCCCCCGTACCCGCTGCGCGACTCATTTCGAGCTACTTGTGACGACCTTTCGCTGAGAAGGAAGTCACCTGTTGCGAACATACTAATTTCTCAAAACGCCAGCGCACAATAGTCACATGCATGAATGCAATGGTTTGATTTCTCATGGCTGGCTGAATTAAGTTTTACATTTTGATTGAGAATTATGATCTTTTTAAATAAAACAAATAAACAAACACGTAATTAATAATCATTTCTATATGTCATATTGTTTTGCAAAAGAACCAGTGTGGTAGCACTGGCTTACAAAGTCTGTTTTGAACGACAGCTTTTGCCTTTATACTCTTTAACTTCAGGCTATGACAACAATGAGTTTATAACACATTTTATCATAGGGTATTTCCTTTCCATAAAATAAAAACATTAATTTCTTTTTTAACTTTGTATCAAGCCTTATTGTGCAATGTTGATCTTTGCTTTCTATTACTTTACAAACATGTTTTCGCTAGATACACAACTTAGAGAGACACAACATATAATAAGTAAAAATTTTCCTATAAATTATGTTTTGGGCATTTAAACACAAAAAAAACTCTCATTGTTGTGAATCAGGTTAAAATATTAATAAAATTACAACACCTAATTTGTTATTATCTGAAAATGCTAAGGCGTTTAGCTAGGAAAAATCCCAATCCCAATTATGTTTGGTAAATAGGGAATGTGATTTTACAGAGTTATGTGCCTGTGTTGAAAGTGGTAGGTTTTGTTCAACAATCAAAAGCATTTTGAAGATCTAATTAGAACTAAATAATTTTGTTGTAACTATTTTCTCATGCACTCAGTTTATGTTTCCTTTTTTATTACTTCAAATTTCACACCAATGTGTATTCTGGCAGATGATATCGCTTCGCTAACACCAACTTAAAGTAAAGCTCATGACTTCCAACTGGATAACTTAACTCTTTGTGAAATCTCATTCCCTAAAATTAGCTTTTTTAAAAAAAAATTAAAAACGGTTTGGCACGGAGCTAATGTAAACATTTTGCAATAAGGCACAAAACAATAATGATTCTAAATAATTCATAAGATTTTCTTATTTTGACTTTTTCATTCGCTGAGACCATGATAAATGCAAGAGATACATTGCGAATTTGTAAATTAATGTTTAAACATAATGATTCTACAAAGTGAAAATTTTAGTTATAAACATAGAATGGAAGATTCTTTGCGAATAAGAATAGTTTACTACTTTTGTAAAATCCAAACCTATTTACAGATTGTTTAAAACATTCATTATATGTAGGTTTAAATAACTGCACGGTTAAGAATTCCTGCAAGGCAGTACACTTTTATGCACTCAATGCGATTAAGTTTAAAAAGATATAAAAACAGAACAACACTGAACAAATTAATTCGTAGATAAATCATAATTAAGAATACAATGCTTAAAACTGAAGGCTATTTTATTTTCAGTTCTGGCTGCAACTGGGAGCCAATGCAGATTTGAGGACAAAGTACAATAAACACCAAGATAAAATCAAGTTTCAAAAGATTTGCCATTACTGAGGCTTCATCTCTGGGCGACCAAAATGCAAGTTACTAAAGTTAAAGGAGATACCATATGAGTGCATTGTTCCAGTCGACTAGGCAGTATTGGGTTTGATAAGTGACTTTTCACCGCAATATTATGTGAGTAAATTAAAAACCTTTTTGAAAGTGAGTTTCCACGAAGTAATCTGCAGCAAGCATTACCACTCCGTAAGAGCGCTTACGTCACAAACAACATTTGTAGCAAGCAGCGTAAAACTGAAAGATTTGCTGCTTCCCACAAATCGCTAGCAGCAAAGTGCTTCGTTTAGCATATCTTAAGGTGTGTGTAAGTGTGTGGATAAAGAAAAAGAAAAAAAAAGTTGGAGAGGGGGGAGGTTAGGTGGTTTGAAAGGCGATGCCGGAGAATCAGGCATGATTTGTAGCAAATGAATAAATATTATGAGCCCAACAACAAATATTTGCACAACAGTAAGAATTTTGTAACGATCACATCACTTCTTCATTGCCATTGTTGAAATAGTGAATCTTCGCTGAAAGAAGACAACGTGTTACGCAAAGATAGTCTTGATCCTCTTTATTTTCAGGAAAAACTTAACATATCTATATGTAATAACTCTCACCTCTTGTAACCTCAAAATCTTATCTTCAAATGATTGACTTCATATGTGATCAACATAATAATAAAAGATAAACTCGTTTGCAACCAGAGGTACATTAAGCTTCCTATTAGGCATTTGACCACACAAAGAGCAAATGCTCGATGAAGACCCTGAAAACTGTCCCCTCTAAACTGCAAACAATCAGGTTTTTTCAAAATAATAAAAAATTATAAAGTTAAAACGAATGTTGTTATACTCGAAGATGAATCATGCTCTTTAATGTTATACATATTAATAAGCATATTAACAATTAAAAATAGTGTAATCCAGTGATCGCTTTGTGTTAGCTGTATGACCAGTTTTAAAAATTAATTTTAAACAGTGACAGTAGCAAAGCTCTAGTCTGCCTCATGATAGCATCAGATATATCAGAGATCCACTTTATAATAACTTGTGCCACAGCCGAAGTGTGCAAATTCCAACTTTGGAGAAGCTGCTCGCAGCAACAACTGAAATTGTGACCACTAAGTTTGTTGATTACTTCCAAAGCTTTCCAAATTATTCAAAATTGCACTTATTTATTTTAAATTCTGTGCTTGCCTTCGACTGAGATGATTGTGAGGGAAATCGAATAATTATTTTAAAATTGATAAAAAAAAAACTTTTTAGATGCTTCACACGTTTTATCAATGGCATCTGTGGCAAATGATTTCCAAAGCCTATAAGCCTATATACAAGTTCTGTAAATAGGACTGAACTCAAAAATAAAAAAAAATCTGGAAAAGGAAAACCATAAATTATTTATTTTCAGAGAGGTTTCTGTTTCAGCTTCGATGGGCACACTGTCTGAACAATTCTATTTTCTCCCTTTTTTATGTAGTTTTTTATGGCGTCGAAAAATATTTCTACAAGAAATCCTATCTTGCTATTTCTATTTACCTATTTTTGTATCTTGCTGTGGATTAGTCAACGCATAAATAACTCTATTTCTAACTAAAAAAAAAAAGCACCCCACCTTGCAGCTAATGGGTTACATAAAGTATTGTGGAAGCTCACACGTGCGTCAAGCCAGGAGGCCAATACAATGGTTGAGTGATTCCGCCTGGCACAACCATTAGCAAGGCATTCTGATCACCTGAGCGGCCAGAATCAAAGAAACTGGAAACAGTTCGTATGGTGCACGGGATGAGTTAAAACTAATCTCAAGAACAATAATTCAGTAAAGCATAAAAAGACTTTCTTTTCTTTGGTTGGTCTGATTCAATGATCTCGGTGATATGTGCTGATTGAAACACACATGCAAACACTCTTATGAACCCCCCCCCAAAAAAAAAAACAAAAAAAAACAAAACAAAAAACAACAACAAACCCATTCTTAATAATTAATAATAGAAATAAATAGCATGTTACTCTTTTCTTTTCTTAATTTTTATAAATTAAAAAATGTTTTCAGTTTTACATCTCACACCTGCATTTCACCTCGATTGTTGAGAAATTTATTTACACTTTGCTAAATCTGAACCTAGCTTACGATTTCAGATTCTAAATTTTTCTTCTTCTTCTACCTTTGTCTTGGTCCTAATTTGTTTTTATTAATTGTTATCAGGGTCTTGATCTAGGTATCTAATTCCTTAAGTGATTTTTTTCACTGGCTTATGTCTTCAAAAGCTATGTTTATTATTCAATTACATAACATTTTACTTCTAAATTAGTTGGTTCTTATTGTGCTATGGATGATTGAGTAAAAAAACAACAACAAACAATTGAGTGTCAGTCTATTTTTCGCAATCACTCTTCTGTGAAGTAGACACACATAGACATGTCTAGATCCACAATGCTATCTCACCAAGAATTATCCTCCATGGTGAAAGGTCAATAATCTTGCCAACAGCATTCGGAAGCGATCGGAAGATGGAGACTACTGACCCCTTCCACCTGACTTGTGTTTATAATATATTTTTTCCTGACCTAAATATACGCACCTCTAAGTATTGGTATTCGGGTTCGCGCTTTTAAACCTATAACATTCCTCAGAGCAGATGTTACAGCTTGATAATTATGCTTTCAAGCTAGACCTCAGCATCTATTATATACCGGAGCTAGGCGAAAAATGAGAACCATCTAACGGAGCATTTCTAGACCACCTAGGCTCGTCAAATTTGGCATAAAGTTGTGAATAGTCCTAAAGATTGGAGTGGTAATATTGTTTTTCAGCTAAAATGTTTTTTTTTTAAATTAAAGAAAAAAAATGTGATTATTATTTTCTTAAGAGAAAAAGGTGAATGTGCGAACTACTTCCTGTAAGCACAGCTGGGCAGCGATTGGCAGGAATTATACTGAAAGTATGTATGTAATGTAGGCCGCGGCAGTTCTAAAACCATCTGGAAGAGATCTGACGTTAAAGAGTAAAATCGAACTTAGTAAAATTCCTTGGACATAGATTCTAGATCTAGGGCAAGATATTTACAGCTACTAGATGCAAATCAAAAGGTTTAGATCTAGGTCTACATTTTCCTTTAGGCTTAGAATTTCAAAAGATCTAGATCTAGATTATGTGTTTAAAAATATAGAGATTTGTAGATTCTAGTTAAAGATAGATAGATGGAAGCCTATATCTGGATCATGTAAGTACAGAATAAATATCAAGACCACTTATAACCCTTTTTTACTTTACGCCCCCCACGAGCCCAGGCAAATTGACACCAGGGTTCCGTTCGTGGAGCGGGGTTTTCAGCTTGTAGAATGCATTTGTTTGTATAAATCGCATTCCTTATTAACATGAGAAAAAATAAAGATTAGATGTTGATTCTAGATCCACTTATTTATGAAACCCCATTCGATCTCTTTTTTTTTTTTGGCCGTAGAAAGATTAAGGCCGGCATTAATAGATGCGTCAGAACTCTACAATGCATCGTCGCCCCTGCATAGAGCATTGGCTTAAGATCGTGAGAAGTTTTAGTTCATAAATACGGCTCTTAACATAAGATTCTGGGAAAAAATGATGCAGATGGAATATGTGGGCGAAATAATCTAGAAGGGATTTATAAGGAAATTTTTTAAATGAAGAATATTATCTACCCTGGAAATTTGAATAGTGTTATGTCTATATAATAATAATGTTCTGCAAAATTTAAGTTTCCATGATCGAGGAGCTATTGAAAACATATATAGCAATAGACTGAGTGTGTTTTCTATCCCCATAGCACATCGCATTTTTCTCTCGTTCACTCTCTCTTTGTCTTTCAGTCTTTCTCTCATTGGCTCTGCTTGACGATTTCTCCCTCTTCTTCTCTCTCTGTTTATTTTATCCCCTTTCCCCATATCCCTTTCACCTGTCCTTTTTTTTTCTTTTCTTTCCCTCGACAGATTCTTTATTAATGTGTTTTTTTTTAAAATTTGGCTTTCATTTTCATCGTTATTTACCACAGTTCATGCATTTAAATTTTTTTTTGCCAAACTTGTTATCATTATATTACTTATGACTTTCAATTTTACGATACGTATGAATTTTTCTGTGTATTATTTGTATTTTTGTCGGATGATGGCATAAAGCCAGAAGCTTACTCATTTGATGTTGCATGGCAATTTTAGAGTTGCTCATTAGTTCTTATTATGCTTTTCTAATAGATTGCGTATACATAATGTTTTTTTGTGTGTGGCAAATATGACGGAGAGGCTAAAATTGTCCTTGAACGTGTTATATTCATCCAAATAAAGGTAAAAACGTTGTTTACTAAATAAACTGTATTGCTCTGAAACAGTTATTTTCATACAAAAGAAAAGTATGCGTAAATCTAATTCATATCAATGTCCATAATTAATATTCCGTATATAGCATCCAGTGAGACAAAATTATTTCGGACAATAACTTTGAATGTTTTATGAGTTTGAATCTGTGATCTTAAATCCATTTCGTACATGGATAGAACGCGACAAGTGCCAATTATATGCAAAATAATAGAATCACTTGCTATAAAGTTACTTCATACAACAAAACACAAAGGACTTAGATATAAACCAAATCTTATTTTTTCATTCAAGCTTGAACAACTACCCGTTTAAGAACACACAGACAACAAAATCAAACAAACCGAGGCAAAAACTATTTCAAATCTAACATATAAATGAGAACAAAATTAGAAATGAAGATGAATTAAGATCAACCTCAAAGTAAAATGTATATTTCCCTTTTATTTCCTGAAACCCTTTATATGTACTAATATCAGCAGCTTCACCAAGAATTTAGTTCTCCAGATGACGATAACATAGCCCTTTGCTGCAATATGAAAGCCGTAGTTTTACCCAGCCATACACATACAGACACACTATCTCTGTCTGTCTGTCTATCTGTCTGTCTGTCTATCTGTCTGTCTGTCTGTCTGTCTGTCTGTCTGTCTGTCTGTCTGTCTGTCTACCTCTCTGTCTGTCTGTCTGTCTCTCCCTCTCTGTCTGTCTGTCTGTCTGTCTGTCTCCCTCTCTGTCTGTCTGTCTGTCTCTCCCTCTCTGCCTGTCTGTCTGTCTCTCTCTGTCTCTCTGCCTCTCGCTTTTTCTCTTCGTGAAAACCAAGCATACATTCGTTTTCATATCCATTCTTATTGAGTACTCTACATAGTTATTTTTAAAATTGTTTCGAGCAACTGCCCTAGCTAGCTTTTTAATTGTTCTTTTCTCTTCATAGCGCTCCCTCTTTCTTATTTAATAACCCTTGCACCAAAATCTGTTAGCTTCCCTCATTTATTTTATGGCCATCCTTGAATAGAATTCCTTTTCCTTAGTTTATGACACTCTTTGTAAGAAATTGAATTTTACAAATCATTACTTGAAAGATAAGCCTTTGGATTATTTTTTTTCAGGAATATTATTGATATAGATTGCTCTCACAAATCTCTTTAAAAAACATAACGCTTTAGTTATTGCACGTCACTTATTGGGACATTATCATGTAGATTGTTCGTCTCAAACGGAAGTGTCCTGTAACAGAAGTTGTGAATACAGGGAGAGAGATGGTGCAACTTGGTCGCCATTCAAGTTTCAATATTAACCGATAAAGTTTACTCAGATTACTGGTTTATTTTTTTAAGTCAATTCATACCACTATTTAATACCACTGAGGTGCGTATCGCTAAATTTTCTTGTGGGGGGTAAGTGGGTGGCCAGATTTAGCGAGTGGTGACAGCAGATCAGAATAGATCCGACTCGTCAACACTAATGGATCAATCGCGAACCACTGATGAGCAAGGTTTTCATTTTCTCCATGCATCTGCAGCAGAAGGCAAGTCATCTGAATGGTTCGTGTTACTTAAATAAAAAGTCGAGTAATGTAATAAAGTTTTCATAGATAAAAAATACGACTAAAGAAAGAACACGCTATTCGGTAACTGTATTTACCTATAACATTTGGCAGCGCATCATGAGAGACATTCCGCCAGAAAGAGCATTCTGGAGCACACAAGGTGATTAGTTTATCTTACTTTGAAAGATTATCCTAGAATGTAGTAAAGACTCCTTATGTTCGGATTGTTTTCACATCCACCCCTCATTCATCTTTTTCTACTGTGTCCTTTGACATAAGTGAGAGATGCAGCTATGGTTGATGTATGCTTTAAATGCTTAATTGACGTTTTTCATTGATCTAAGGATACAGCTATTTACCCTTTTTTGCTTTATAGCTTTTTGTTATTACCAGTATGTTGGTAAGCAATTAAGTCAAGCCAAGGTCTGAAATTCTACCTGTATAGCCTGGCACAACAGAAGATGATTGGCGTGGGTATATATTGAGCACCTCACGGCATGCCAGAAGGTTATGATCTATGAATATTTTTGTCATCTTTATAGCTCTTCAATAGCTTATAGCTATCATTAGCCTCTTGTGAGTTTAGTGGCAAGGTCGGACGATGCACTCGTATAAAGACTGGTGCAAATCATTCATCTCCTCATAGTTGATCTATGAATCATTGAGATTCAAATCTGCAGCCTGTAGATATTCCTGTGTGTGTTTAGCTAGAGTGGGTCACGAGGTGTAAAGCGAAGAGTAATTGTCTTGCATGTCGTCACTCTCATCTATTTCAAACCAAGTTGGAAACGAAAAGCCACAGGGAGAAGAATAAATGTAGCGTAACCTTAACAAATGAAACTTCAACTCTACAGAGGCTGTTTTTTCGTTTCACAGTAGTTAGTCTTTGCCAGCGCCTCTTTGTGACTTCGCAGGCAATCGTTAAAATTTAGTTGAAATCTCAAGAATGGGCATTTAGCTATTTACATAACTATGCAAAATATTTAAGAAATACGCTATCATCCAAATATAAGAAGGTATGAAGAAAAATACGAAATGCCATCGGATTGTAATAAGAAATTTTGTTCACTAAAGAACGACGCAAATTGAAACGGTATGAACACTTCATAGAATCCTCGAAACCTGTATAAACATTACCCCATGGTACCACACAAGATAGAAAAAGGAGAGACAGATAAAGAAATCGATAAAAGGGTGGAAAGACTATAAATAATTCTGGAGTGGACAGGATTTGGGTTGTGTGACACTGAGAAAAACAGTGGGAAGATAAGAAGGGCGAAAATTGGTTGTCACATCAGTTCGGAGACCTCCCGATTCACCAGACAAAGGTTCAAATAAATGAACACTACATAGATCACATGTCATAGATATGCAAAGTATGATATAGTTGGAAATCTTGACGTTGAGCTATTCTCCTTGTTATAAAAGTGGAACATAGACCCATATGCTAAATTTTCTCTTTTTCTGACATTGTGACCATT
>JAWDGP010002186.1:0-72500 GCA_033675545.1 Elysia crispata | reverse complement strand
CTTAATACCAGCAATTAAGGCAATATATTTAACATGTATATACATTATTGTTTTTGTTATCAGCATCATCATTTTCATTATTATCGTCATCATTAAAATTGCTATCATTATCATCATCATCATCATCATCATCATCATCATTATTATTATTATTATATTATTATTATTATTATTATTATTATTATTATTATTATTATTATTATTATTATTAGTAGTAGTAGTAGTAGTAGTAGTAGTAGTAGTAGTAGTAGTAGTAGTAGTAGTAGTAGTAGTAGTAGTAGTAGTAGTAGTAGTAGTAGTAGTAGTAGTAGTAGCAGCAGTAGTAGAAGTAGTAGTAGTAGTAGTGGTAGTAGTAGCAGTAGTAGTAGTCGTTGTAATAGTAGTAGTAGTAGTAGTAGCAGCAGCAGCAGCAGCAGCAGCAGCAGCAGTAGTAGTAGTAGTAGTAGTAGTAGTAGTAGTAGTAGTAGTAGTAGTAATAGTAGTAGTAGTAGTAGGCGTTGTAATAATAGTAGTAGTAGAAGTAGTAGTAGTAGTAGTAGTAGTAGTAGTAGTAGTAGTAGTAGTAGTAGTAGTAGTAGTAGTAGTAGTAGTAGTAGTAGTAGTAGTAGTAGTAATAGTAGTAATTTGTTCTTGCATTTGATTGAGCAGATCCTGAATTATATCAGGTTTGTTTTATTATGTTCTTAATAAGAGAAACAAAATGGCACTCAAAAGTTCGACCCATGATAAAGCTCGTGAAGAAATTGTAAATTAAAAAAGTTTGAATGACTATTGACTTGAAAATGCAATGCCTCAAAATACCATTAAGTATAAGGTTAAATAAAAAAATGCTGTTCATCTACTTATTTACATAATTATGAGACGTACGTTTATGAAGGCCAAAAAAAAAAAAAAAAAAAATTTCAAAAAAGATAATTAACATGACGGTAAAGCACCTGGAAGCCATCAAATTGCACTAGCTCATCTATTAAATTAAACTCCTCCTTTATTTTAACCTCTTCATCTTAAATCCAAATTTTTGACACATCCATGCTTTTATATATTTTTTATCGCCACGTTAATGATGACAAGAAAACAGCCTTGATCTAATTGTTTCTTCATAAAGATGTTGATTCCGTAAACATTGCACATCTTTTCTTTACCGTTTCTTTCTCGTTTCTTTCCTTCCTTCCCCACTACCCTCTTCCCCTAACCATTTCGAGCTAACAGATTTCCGTTTCCTAAACATGGCTCCAAAATTGAGAACGCTTTCTTTTTATTTAATTTCAAGCTGTTGAACAATCTATCCTGAACCTTGGAAACAACTAACCCTTCTGCTAAATGAGTCTCAAAGCACCAGTGCAAAAACTCTTGACCCTTTTCAAGCAGCACCAAATTGTCATCATGAAAAAAAAATCGATGCCCGTGGCTCTGTAAACAAATCGGTAAACAGATAAGGGTAAAATAAAAGTTTGCACTCACAAATGGAGCTAGTAATTCGGAAAGGTATTTTTAAAAGGAAAACAAATCGATTCAAAATAGCTAAATAGGAGTTTAGTTCCGAAAAAGAAATCTCCTTACCAGCGATAATCAAGAGTCAAGACCACGATAAATATTTTTATAATTAAAAGAAATTTTAAATGATGATGAAAACAATTAAAAAAAAATAATGCTAGCAGGTATGTGAATGTTGTTTATGATAAAAACCTGGAATACCAATGTCAACAGAAATATGAACAAAAGTAAGAATATAAATTGATTATGAACCTAAATGGTGAAGAAGATAGTAATGATAATAAAATAAAAACAAATAAATTACTTATACTCCTGCAAGCACTACTACAACATATGATATTATCAATTAAACAACAAATAAAACGAAGTCCTCAACAAAAACGGCTACTACTACTACTACTACTACTACTACTACTACTACTACTACTACTACTACTACTACTACTACTACTACTACTACTACTACTACTACTACTACTACTACTACTACTACTACTACTAGTACAGTTAGAAAAACTGAGGAGAAAAAAAGAAGATAAAGATAAAGAGAAAGAGAAAGAGAGAAAGAGATAGATAGAGAGGGAGAGTGATATATATATATATATATATATATATATATATATATATATATATATATATAGAGAGAGAGAGAGAGAGAGAGAGAGAGAAAGAGAGGATAGGGAGAGAAAATGATGGTGTTATAATTATACCTCATATTCATAACAATAATCAAATGATGCAGTTTTCGGCAGAGAAAAGTCATGGTTTTCAAGCCCATAAATTTCTCAATGAAAAAATACTCTTTAATGACAGAAAATTACACAGAGCTAAGATGCAAACATCTTCCATTAATAGCGATTAAAAAATAAGCAAAGTAATTTGGAAAAGACGGGGGGGGCTCCCCAAATTATTTTGCTTATTTTTTTAATCGCTGTCAATGGAAGATATTAGCATCTTAGCTCTGTGTAATTTTCTTCCCTCTGCCCTCAGAAATAGCATAGAGCATTTGATATTTGTGCTTTGAAAAAATAATCTTAATTTTCTTAAAGTCTCTCGGCAAGTGTTATTCGACAATAAAAAACTCCCATTGACTAAGCTATGAAAGTCAATGATGAAACTTGTTCACCAACAAAAACAATTAATCAATGCCTCACTTAGGTAAAATGCAAAGAAAACCCATATTTCCCTTTTCTCTCTCTCAAAACCAGTACCTCCTCAAAATAAATTTAATATAGAAGTAAATAAATTTTCAATTCATAACAGGTGCGTAAATGGTTTTTGTGGTGATTTTCAAAAATTCATCTATTTCTAAACATACACCCACAAAGTTAAAAATACAAAGAACTAGAAAGTTGAACAGCACCTCTTTAATTCCATAGCTAAAAGGAAGAGATAAAGTACTCCGTTATTGTGGCCTCTGCAATCAAAGAAGGAATGCATTTTGGTAGAGGTTAATTGGTATGAAGTGTGAGCTGAGTCCATGATTATATCTCTTTCAGACCAGTGTTGTCCACCCAACTGGCAGGCGGATGAATCTTTCAAGCCACGCATCGGTTTTTCTCGGTTCATTCCCACTCTATTGAAACAATTAGAGGACGTTAAACTACCCACAGCATCTTTTATTATCAAATCATCATCAATCTGTTTCACAGTATATTTAGAAGATATTGTTTATACATGTGAAAATGAGATGTACACAATTTAACTATACAGCCATGTCCAATTGAAAACCAACCTGTCTCTACTAAAGCCTGAATTGCTATAAAATGTGAAACCATTATGCCTGGAGCATCGGTCGCTGAACCCAGTAAAGCACCCCCTTGGCGCTGAAATTCATGTCGAAATTGTTTATGTGATGCTGGGACTGGGGAAACAGAGACCAAACGCTTTACTCTTTTATGAACAGTTTTAGCTTTGTCTGGAGAATCGATACGACAACACATGTTGCTGTTAGTGCACTGCTTCGGTTCTTATTTCTGGCTGGACTTTGAAGAAATTATCTAATTTTTTGAAAAAATAAATGATAAACTTACCTAACTTTCTGTTGATTGTTATGCAAGGAACAAAAAACACCACACCGAGGAAAAAAACAACAAACATAATGAAAAAAAACAACAACAAAAAAAAAAACAAACAAAACAAAACAAAAAAGCAACAACAGAAACAACATCAACAACAAAAAATAAAAACCAAACTATATTGATTTTAATTCCTAACATAACAATCATTGTTTTTTAAAGGAAACGGATCTAAAAACGTCTATTCAAGCAATTTAAGTTTCACCATTCTAATTCCGTAAAGAATATCTTAGCTAGTCTCTATTTAATCCGTTATATCAGAACCAATAGAACTTACGAACAGTAAGATTCAAAAGATTTAGAAAATTAGAGCTTATGATAGTTACCAAAAAGAAACATGCGTTAAAGGAAAATCATAGGCTGCTGCACTTCCTTAAATCCTAACTTGGAAAATCTTATTAACTAAGAAAGACAGTTAACGAAAGAATCATAGTAGAGTAGAGTTTATGACTATGAATTTTTATAAACATGCAAGATGCTGTGAGTCAGGGTGAAAATAAAGAAAATAATGTCATTTTGACGATAAAGAATGGAATTATAAAGTGCCATTTATGATTGATCAAAACTCAGGGATTATTTCCCTTTGCACTGTTGATCAAGAGCAAAAGACTTGTAACTTACCTGTCCTCAAATGAGACCTATGGAGTACTTACAACTTACAAACATTGCCTCGTGGAACAAGGATTTGACTTGAAGCTTTTTTACTTTGACTTATTGTTCAGCTTGTCGACCATTTTTTTATTTTTTTTTCATTTTCTAAACGCTAAAGGTTTATAAATTTAGTCACAAGCAGTATCCATTACAATACTGCTTATTCTGTGTATAAATTGATAGGTCATTTAGATTTACCTTTTTTCGTGATTTTTTAGGTTGTACTGTATTTGGGAAGGATAAAAGGGAAATGTGTAAAAAACATAAAAAAGTGAATTGAAGTGAACATTCAGCATGATCGCGAAATAAAGAAAAAATGTACATTAGACAATAAAAAAGAACGTGAGTAACAAAGTATAAATTGTCAGCAAAATGGGAAGAAAAAAAAAGAAAAAAAAAAGAGATAGAAAGAGAAAATAAAAAAACTGATAATGAATGACAAACAAGCACACCAAAAGTGCATTTGAAAACTAAGCTGAACTGGAGGATTACAGAGAAAAGAAAAATAACCAGAGAAAATAAGGAAGAATAAAGTAATATTTATCTAGTCTATCACACGCGATATCTAAGAATCAATTAAAAATAAATCTGGAAAGAAATTCTTTGCATTCGAATAAGTAGACAAAATTCAAAAATTCAAAAAATAATTCATTGTAGGCAGAAAAACACGGTCTGAAAGCAAAAAAAACAAACAAACAAAAAACAAAGAAAACAAAACAAAAAAGAAAAAAACGCCTCATGATAGTTATATATATAAGTAGATAGATAGAAAGATAGACAGATAGATAGATAGATAGACAGCCAGATAGTTAGAGAGACGAGATATAAAGAAAGATATCGAGCGAGTGAGAGGCTGAGGGAGAGAGAAAGAGAGAGAGAAAGAAAAAGAGAGAGAGAGAGAAAGAGACAACAGAATGAGAAAGAAAAAGAGAGAAACAGAGAGAGAGAAAGAGATAGACAGAGAGAGAGAGAGAGCGCGATGAAAATTAGGAAAAGTAAATTTATTTTATCACGTATTTGATTAAGAGAATGTCTAGTAAATCAAGCCCAAATCCAGCTTGGAAGCGTTTCCCTATCATTTTGGCGTGTGTCATGGTTACCTGGTTCTGTTGATCTCCTGGTTTAACTTATCGCAAGTCATCTTAAAATGGTTTCCATGTCGCCCGAGGGAACAACGGTTTAAGTAGAGTGACAGCGGCTTTAGTATTGTTGAGGCGGATAAAAGAAAGGACAGGAAAGTGAGAGCCTTTGTTGCTATCATGATCAAGTATTGGTAACAAAGATAAGCAATAAAGTAAGTATAATGACAATAATTCTAAATGACTCATAATAATCATAAGCTTTAGTTTACCTACTGCTACATTTCTCATTTCATAGTGTTCAGTTTCTTGGTTACCTTCATGCAGAAAATTTGACTTTGTTGAGAAGGAATGGTTTTGATTTGCTACACAGAATGGATAATGGCGTTAGATAAATATGTATTCTGTCTTGAATTTTTATGCTTATCTTTGAGAGAGAGAGAGAGAGAGAGAGAGAGAGAGAGAGAGAGAGAGAGAGAGAGAGAGAGAGAGAGAGAGAGAGAGAGAGAGAGATAACAAAACCAGAGAAACGGACAGGCAACCACCCATTAAACATTAATTCTTTTCTATTGATATATAAACAGTTTTGTACAAAATTAATTTTTATTTTGCTTTTCACGATGAGAAAAAAAAATTAAACCAGGCATTCATACTGAACCTTGCTATTTTTAGAATGGTCTTGATCCGTTTGGCACGATTTAATTATATCCTCCTTTCATGGTGTTAAGTTAAAGTTGGCTCAGTGACAAAACCGTGTTTGTAATCGTGATCAGGATATCAAAATAATTAAGCAAAATCAGGACTACGGTAAGGAAAGAGAACTTAGGAGAAAACACAGAGAGGGAGAAAGAGTGAGAGAGAGAGAGCGAGAGAGTGAGAGAGAGAGAGTGAGAGAGAGAGAGAGAGAGTAAGACAGGGAGACAGAAAGACAGAAAAGAATGTGGATAATAAAATAAAGAGATGGACATTAAAAGTTTATGTGGAAGCAAGAGATAGATAGATAGATAGATAGATAGATAGATAGATAGATAGAGAGATAGATAACTAGATAGATAGAGAGATAGATAGATAGACACAAGGAGAGAGAGAGGGAGAGAGAGAAAGAGAGAGAGAGTGAGAGAGAGAGCGCGAGAGAGAGGGGATACTCACCCAGGAAAACCCTGATCAGATAGAAAAACCAATAGACAAAACGACTGACGGAGCGTATAAGATAAGATCCAGATAAGAGTTGTAAAGAGTCACCATCTAAAGCTGAACATTACTTGAATCTGCCCGTTAAACGTGATTCTTAAAACTCTGGTATTATGAGCTATATTAAAGGTACTTTAGAAAAAAATTCGGTTTTCTGAATATCACACGTATTGTAACCATATTATCGTTTATTCCATACACCATGCAAAAGGCTAGGTGCATTCAAATTTTTATGATCCTTAAGCTCCTTTTGATGCTTTTATAGAGACTCAGGAACTGAATTAATCCTAAAGTAATTTACTAAATACATTCTTTACACAACATGGAACATTCACCTCGCATTCAATCAAAATTATCACCTTTTTCAATGTAATATTAAAGGTGATGAAAAATAATCTGTATTCTCATATACCCTTGTTCTTTTCCATAATTATCTAAGCTAATCTGTGGAAACTTATTTTAATTTTTCCGACTTTAATCGATGACGATAAAAAAGAGCCATTACCAGATAAACATCTGCACGTCAGCCGCAAGAAAATTCCTGGTTTCTTCTAATTAATTCAAAATTTTTTCTGATTCATTATCTGGTTTAACCTTAATCCAAGATCGACCCAATCTTTACAGTAAAATCAAGCACTCTTGTCAATGTGCGTGCCGTCAGAAAACTTGTCACATATATAGTCGCTTATCATTTCAAAATCACTAAGATCGTATAGAAATGCAAGCTGATTGATGGTGTATACTATCGAGCTTTTTGTGTTAAGTCATGAATGGAGAACTTCTCAGAGACAAGTAGATTTGTTTAACATTGAAATCATTGCAAACTCTGTGCAAATAAAACTGCACGGCATTTATGAAAACAACAGTTATATTAGTTTTAAGACAAAGACATCTATTCAGTTTGAAAGAAAGAAGCAGAATTCTTTTGAAAATCATAAAAAGACAAACTATGTTAACAAAGAGCGGCTTTATAACTATCTAAGAGGACAAAGTTGAGAGCTGAATATCCTTCATGGCAAACAATCACATGATTTCTTTTTATTCGTTCATTTTGGCTTTCGATATACCACATTGGCTTTTACTTGTAGGACGTTCAAGTCTTTTATTTCCCTGTAAATATTACAGCAGCACTTTGAACGCGCTATACATAGAACTAGGCATCACTTTGCATATATCGGTTGCATGATATCTCCTTAAATTTCTTACTTTTAACCTTAATTTTTAGCCTCTTTTTTAATTGTAACAGTGATTTGGATACATTGATAGCGTGATATTACAATGCAATTTTTTTTCTTTTTTTTCATGAATATTCATAATATTCGTAATTTTTACTCCTGTTCTAATTATTTATGTCGAAATCTATACACATTTCTTGTTACAGTAGCAGTTTTTAGAGCTCTACTGATGGACCAAACCTTCGATCAGATATAACGTCATTTATTATAATAACTATTATTAGTCACATTTTATGAATTGCGACTTTTTGTCGCAGTAATCTCTATACTGTAACCACACAATCATGAAACTTCAATTTTTTGAAGAAATTTTTAGATTTATCAATTTGACAATCTGGGCTAGTATAATTATATTCCCCAATTTTAATTTTTCAATCTTATTCTACCTGCATTTAACTTCTTAAAATCAACATTCGAGCAAAACTCAAGGACGTAGTCTAACAAGAAACACCCAACGAACGCACCCAAGCACAGCAAATAAGCCGTCCAACATTTTAGCTTTGCTAGCAAGTCTAAAACAGTTGAAAACGCTTTGTCTTCGTTTGTAAAACTACTACTTCATCAGTTTGTATCTTTACTCTCGTAAGATGTATTACATATACCATTTTCTCTTTAATTATCTAGAAAAGAGTTCTATGACTTGGTTTAAAAAAGCATATAACAGTCCTTAATCTAAATCCAGTCCTAAAGTCTATCCACTTGCCTCATCGCCTTCGGAAATAGACATCATCGTTGTACACTGCAACCAGGTTTCTTGACTGAGGTAACAGATACATTAAAGTATGCAATGAGAGACGACCCTGGACACCTGACAGATACTTATATTATGTTTGATTCCGTGAGCTTAAGGGTACAAGCCATCTTTGACAAGGAGTGGAGTGCCTCAGAGACCTCCACAATCGTGATAGTGGGTTGAAACGACAAGAAAAACAGGTTGTACTCATCAGTCTAGATTAGTCCACTGTGCCATTTGCCTCTTTGCTGAACCTGAAGCTGGAATGGAAGTGCAGGCATTTTTATGTTATGGGTCATACACACACACATATATATATTATATATACATATATATATATATATATATGTATATATATATATATATATATATATATATATATATATATATAATACCAACCAAGCAACGGCACAAACGTAGTCTTAGTTTTTTTTATTATAACCCCGCTCATCAACTATATCAAAATAAGTACCAACCAGATCTTATAAAAATCATTAACTTCATGTTTGAGCTTTCGTAAAAAAAAGTTAAAAACTGTTTAGGAGACACGAGTTTTATTTGCTAGCGACGAAAAGGTTGAATGGTGCTTCATTGAAGAGTTGCTCAGAATTCAAGTGGAAAATCTTGTCGTTTCCGACAATAAACTGAAAGTCAATATTATAAGCTTTAGAAAAGGTATGATGAAAAATTCATTTGCTGCACTGTTGCCATTGACATCGAAATCTATAGTAATTTGATGAAATTTTCAATTTGTGGAAGTGAATCATCTTCTTTCATCCAAAAGTTCCACAAACTTTCGTGGGCAAAGGCTTTAAGTGTCCTATCAAAAGATATCGCTTAAATTTCAAGATACAAAAAAAATATAGCAAGCCTCAAGATATATATTCCGAATTCAAATATGCCCTTTGAATAAAAAAAAAGAAATGCTTCTTTGTCTTTTTAGCTACCCTTAGTTTAATTCTTTACAGTAATTTCTTTCAGACTAGGGACGGAAGGTTTTATATTATGTCCTTTCGAAACACCAAGTTCAGTGGTCTCTTCAAAAAATGCAGTTCTAGCTTTATATATAGAAAACTGTATCGATCTTCCTATCCTTGAATCAAATCTGTGTCACGCTGCGGATTACGACGATTATTTTCTCTCTCAAAAGCAGACCGTTTCTTTTACAAAATACAAGAATAGGTAAGTCTTAAAAAAAGAACCCATTACTTCAAAGATACCTTAAATACCATTATGTACAGAAAATGTGAAGTAAAATTCAATGCTTCTAATGCTACATGCAGTTGACAGACTACTCGCAGTAACTCATCGTATATACTTTTCAAACAGAAAATAGAGAACGCACGAACAGGATGTAGATGACCCAGATGTTTCTATGTATTTTTGGAACTTTTTTTTAAAGTTAATATCATCTCTGTCTTGACAATCTGATTAATTGACCAGCAATTTTTTACCAACCCCTCTCCCTCCCCGCCTCACACACCTTTTCCTTCTTCCACTCTACGTTGCTTACATAAAAAATGAATATGTTCTCTTTTCTCTATTTTAGTGCCCATTTAAAATTTGTTGCCTTAAGGATGATTGTGCTGTACCGAATACATGTGTACACACTTCGCATGGTTGATAGATTGATCTAACACAGTTATTAGTCCACAGTCGCAGACAAAGGTGGAGCTAAAGTTGTATAAGTTCATCCTCAGAATCTAAGCCTCTTTTAATAAACCCTACAATATATTATCTATCAAAACTTGAAAAAGACAACAACTCCTTTTTCAATAAAAGAAGACACAAATTCTTAATTTTAAAACCAAGAATTGCTGACAATTATTGCCTTTTTTTTATCTACAAGTGATGACATTGGCATCCACGATAAAAGACCGGGATAACCTGTAGTAGCACTTTCGTATTTACATTTCATAATAGAGATCAACAAAAGGCTTAGATATCCGTCTTTTGTTATAATAATTAATAAAACAACAAAAACAAAACAACCCCTCCCAAAGAAAAAAAACAATAACAACAAAAAGCAAAACAAAAAACAAACAAACAAACAAGCATTAAGGCCAACTTCAGTTAGTTCACTTTTAAAAATACCCCTGTTTTGAGACAAGATACATACTCTAGTTCTAGATCTAGTATGAGTCCAGAGACAATTAAAAAAAAAAATATATATATATGTATAAAAGCCGTATCATGCATGCTTTAACCGTGATAGACCCGAAATTAAATTGGTCATTTGCATGTTTTATTGGCAATTTCTTTTATTTTTAACAAATGGCGAAGCTAGTGTCAAATTTATATTTATAAAGTTGTTGTATATTTCTTGATAGGTTTCACTCACGGCTGGTTATGAGCGCTACTTCTGTTGACAGACAAGATTCATAAAAACAATATATTGTCCTACCACCAGCGCCTCATTCATTGCTCTAACTTGCATGGAGAGGCTGCGGGCTTGACTTTAAAATATTTCGCCTGCATGGATTGATCAAACTAAAATAATATAATTTTAAATACAAAATATAAAATGTGACGTTTTTTTCACTATGCAGTCTTATAGTGATTTATGGATCTAGATATCTTGTAACTGAATGCTTATGCCGCTTTAATTAGATTGTTCTTCAAATCGACTTGGAATTTCTTAAAAAAAAAATTGATTTTAAATCAAATTTGAATGCAATAAATATTATCTGCGGATCAAATAAAAGAGAACGCGGTTTCTCAAAGAGTTATGCTTTAAATTCTAGCTAAATAACAAACAAACAAACAAAAAAAAAAAAAAACAACCCAAAAACATAACCAACAAAAAAAAACCAGCAACCAATCATAAAAAAAAACAAAAAACCGTTCAAAAGGTACGGATTCTATTATTATCAATATTCAGAAAAACGCAAATCCTCAGCATCATCAACTTCAGCATCATCATCATCATCATCATCATCATCATCATCATCATCATCATCATTATTATTATTATTATTATTATTATTATTATTATTATTATTATTATTATTATTATTATTATTATTATTATTATTATTATTATTATTATTATTATTATTATTATTATTATTATTATTATTATTATTATTATTATTATTATTATTATTATTATTATTATTATTATTATTATTGTTATTATTATCATCATCGTTATTATTATTATTATTATTATTATTATTATTATTATTATTATTATTATTATTATTATTATTATTATTATTATTATAAGTGCTATTATCATTCGTATTCTTCTCCTTCTTCTTGCATCATTGTTCCTATCATAATTATCGCTTTTATTCCAATTATTATTATTGAGATGCATAGTTTTAAAGGCTAATATTTGTGCCGTGTCCTTGCCGTGACACTATAATGCTTGCAACAAATCGCTTTGTCATGCCTTCAAGAAAACATCGATTAGCAACTGTCCACAAAATAATTCCAAGCAACACTAGTCTTGCTGCTGGTAGCGTCAAAGCATTTTGTGAAAGATGTTGCTGGTACCTTTAAATAACTCTTTGATATCATATTGCCGACCTTCATATACATAAATACATATATATATATATATATATATATATTTATATATATATATCTGCCTTGACAGCCCATCGTCAAACTTTTACCGCCTTAATAGCAACAGTTATTCACAAAGCGTACATATATAAATATTAACAACAGATCAGTTATCAACAGCTTATTCTATTTTTGATCAACTTATTCATAAAAATAGGTTATGATGGCCCCAAGAGTAACAAGGATTTTTGAAATCTCATTTATTTTCCGTGAAATCACTTTAGAGGTACATGAAATAGAAACAACTGAGAGTGCATATATGGCTTTCTGTAATTGATGCTTTATTTTAATTCTTCAGTACCTTCAACTGCATTCTCGGTCGACAGATCTAAATAGTCAAACGCTGGTTTTTCCAAGGTTCAATCTATTGAGCTTAAAAAGTCTGCTTTCCTCGAGTATCGATTACCATAAGTGCTTGGCCATTCTAGTAATGCCTGAAGGAAGCATTCCAATTATCTTTTATAGCCCATACCAGAAGAAAGCGCAGATAACAGGAAACAAGATATAAAAGGTCCACTCTTCAATAATGGCTTAGAGAGCTTTGCCTTGCCCGAGGAGGAGGATGACCAAACTGCTATTGCCGACAATTTATAAGTGGAAATAATTTTAGATGTTCCTTTTATTTTCATCCATTTTGTTTTAAAAATCATCAATTTTGGTCACAAATCGCCTAAATTCTTCTTATTCTAATACTCCTACCGTAAATTTGCAATCTTTTAATCTCTATCATTTCTATTATTTCCATTTTGAGCGAAGTGTTTTCCATCTTTTTGTGCAATCAAAACGTAAGTAAAGACCCAAAATATCATTTTATGAATAATGTTCAGCATGCACTAGTAAAAAAAATATCATCGCATAAAATAACTAAGCCCGTGATATTTACAAACGCCACAAAAGGCATTAAATGAATCAAAATATAATTTTACAAACACCATTTAGTTTCACTAAAATAGCCAATGATATTTGCAACATTATTTTTTAGATAGCCAGAGGAAGTCGAATCAATTATGGAAAACCTATCTTCGTTGACGCTGACCTTATTCGGTGAGGTTACAGAAACTTTGGCCCTAAATCCCTCAATAAAGAAATATGTAATAAAGAAAAAACACGAGGCCAAAGAAGGGTCATGTTATCTCTAGCGCGCCACAGGTTTGCCGATCCTCAGCCTCTCCTGGCCTGGTGCCCAGCGCCCAAAATCAATCATCCCCATTACGATAACAAAACAACAAAGGCACTGGCTCCACACTTACTCTCCCTGACTGGCAGGAAAAGGCAATCGCCATGGCTATAATCCATACTCTCATTATGTTATCCATAAATGACGCATGTTTTGTATCGGGTAAAGACAAGGAAAACGAAAAATTATTATTAAAAAGCAACAAAAATATAAAACTGATTTGTTTACAGTCCAAAGAAAAAACAAAAATCAAACAACAACAAAAAAAAAAAAAGAAAAGAAAAGAACAACGCAAAATACAAAAAAAAAAAAAAAAAAAAAAAAAAAAACAACAAAAAAACAAAACAAAACAAAACAAAAGAAAGAGATAAACAAATAGACCAAACCAAACAAAAACAAAACAAGAAAAAACAACAACCAAAGAACAGATAGCCACGAAATGTTGATTTTATTTTATTTTTTTGGGAGTTAATTAAGTATTAGCCAAACGGCATCTTTTGAAATTCAAGATTTTTATTTGAGGTCAAATGACATGTCTTAGGACACTCTTAAAAAATCGAAAGAAGGAGGCACTTTTTCAGATTTTTGATATGACAAAATAAATCTTTTGATTAAAAAAAATACCCCCCCCCCCCCCCCCCCCCCACAAAAAAAAAAAGAAAAAAAAACCCCAGCAAAAAACATATGAAAAACAAAAAAAACAAAAACAAAAAAAAAAAAACAAACAAACTGCAAACAAACAGAAAAACAAAACAAACCAGAAAATAAGCATAGAAGATAACTAATATTCTCAATTCAAGAGAGGATGCGAAATATATGGACACCCTGTATTTATCATATTCTTCAATTCATTTTCTGGAACCCTAAGAGTAAGGAAGAAAATGATTTATTCCCCCTTCTATGTACAACAGTCACAGTGAAAAATGTACAAAGACTGTTGTATCTCTTTCTCTCTCAGTCCAAGGGCCATGCATACTGAGCTCACAAAATTAGGACGCATTTGGTTACACGACCTACTTTAGAGCCTGTATCAGCTCGACTCACAGAAGATGGTCTCTAGTTGTTGCTTGATTTCCCAGGACAATCTTCCGATCAGCAACGCTATTAGACCAGATTAGGGTAAATCTAGTCCTTTCCTGGCATATTCCAGGTCACGCTGTCTGCTGCCACAGTCTATCCAATACTGTGTCTGACAGTCATTGCCATACGAAGGCCAATTATGATAAAATAAAAACCCCCAATAAAAACAAAAGAAAACAAAGTAAAAAAGTTAAAACAATACATTGAATAAAACAGAGCAAGGAGCTCAAGCTAATGTTGTCTTCAGAAGAAAACTCAAATAATTCATGTCTTATTTAGTGTCTAAAATGATTAAGTTTTATCTAAGGATGCTTTGCCATAAAAATAATCAGAAATTTCCTCTGTAAGCCCTTTTGGGAGAGGCCTAAATTTATGGCTGCTTCTCAAGCATAACTGCTCTCAAACTACAGATTTCTACTTTTTCCCATAGGCCTCTGTAGAAAATGCAAAATTTCTATCCACCAAACTTCATTTCAATGGCTATTGACAATAAAATATTTAAATAGCAGCTGAACCCCAAGTGTAAGGAAAATTTGAAGCACATACGCGTACAATAAAAACTGAAACTGACTTCCAAAACATACTCGAAGTCATTTTTTTGCTGAAAGCTCACTGACCCAGAGTTTTTAGGCGTAGATGAGACGTGAATTGTAAAAAGAAAAATAAAATGGTGGGAAAAAGAGGGATTGCAAATTATGTAAAAACATAACAGAAAACATTACAAAATATGAACATTCTTAAATATTCCTTTGCTTTTTTAAAAATTTCAAATTGTTTCACAGTTCCAAATATCAGATTTGCTATTATAATAATAGTAAGAGATTAAAATTTGATACTTAACTCATTCATTTTCCAACCAAACACCAAGCCGTCTTTGTAACTGAACAGCCTCCAGCACATTAGGGCTAAGTTGATGCAAAACTATAAGTTACATGGGTGTCTAGAAACTGAGACTACTTTCAAAAAAGGGGGTTCGAGATTGATGCGAAGATCTTTGCTAGAGCTAAAGTTCTCGATTACATCAACTTGGTAATGTTCGTTAAATAGAAAAAAGTAAACAAAAATTTGCACTGTCTTCAAAACGCCTTCACTTTTTGCAATTTCTATGAAAGTGCAGCTACGGGCTGAAACAACCTCTTAGCATTATTTAATGATTTATATTTGTCTCATTCTGAACGCACCTGCCAATTACTTGACGCTTTGCCATAATTACGGTAAAGACCCGTCTATCTAGATTCTAGATCTTGTCGCAAAATAAAAGAACCTTTAAAGTTGATCTTATCAATGTTGATCCTTGCAAAATTTCACAAAATATTGGCAATATATTTTTACCGTGGAAAAATTTTTTTTTTAATTGAACAATGCATACTAACTTGTTTTGCCTTATAGCAGAGGAAAGAGAGAAAAGAGAACAGATAGAAATATTTATAGAGCAAAAGCAGTAAAAGAGACAAGCTTTTCTTTCAACACTCACAAATTTCACTTTTCCCACAATGAGTGATTTGTTTTATAAATCACGTCATCCTAATTCAATACTTTCAAAAATGTTCAGAACTTACAATTATAACGAAATGAGTTCAATATGTCGACCTTTCCCAAGCAGACATTGCCTCCAAAAGTATACTTTGGAGAAATTGATTCAGGTTTTTCTAAAAAACATGCCTCATTGTGACCCTGATTTTATAGACTCATAGATTATTTTACATAGTGATCAGGATTTTGAATGAGAGATATTGCATGCAAGCAAAAGAGGCGGTTCAGCTTACTAACAATCAGGAAATGGAAGGACTCTGAACCTTACAGAATGATTAGAAAAAAGTCTTTCTTACTGCTTGAAATTACAAACTATTATGCAGTATGAGCAGGCGAATACATATCCGTAGCATTTATATACTGGACAATATTGTTTCCTATTTATACTTTCTAATTTCTAACTTTTAATTCATAGTGCGAGAGCATTTATTCCTAAAAAGGTACAAACTTTGGTTTAAGCATAATTGTGGGCAGCTCTAATATTTCCTCTCATCTCAAACGCCTTTCTTAAGCTTTTTTATTCTATCTACAATAAACATAAAGAATGAGGACTTAGAAGCAAAGGAAAAAAAGAACAGCTCCACGTTACTGGTCTTAAGAAATTGTCTTTGACAAGAGCAGGACCATTTTGATGCCCTCATTTTGAATTGCATTCAGATTTTTGCTATAGGGAAAAATGTCAAATCTCTCGAAAAAAAGAAGCCTTGAAAGGTACATTGTTTTAGAATGTGCTTTTAAAGTGATTTTGTTAAAAAGTTTTGTCTCTCTCTCTCTCTCTCTCTCTCTCTCTCTCTCTCTTTCTCTCTCTCTCTCTCTCTCTCTCTCTCTCTCTCTCTCTCTCTTTCTTTTCTCTCTCATCTATTTTTAATGTTAAGGAAGATTAATAAAGTTCCGAATTTTAACCACGCAATGAAGTCAAATTCAACAAAGTCGTTTGTATGAGCGGACAAACCTTGTACTTTTATCCTCACCAACCTTTATGACCCAGTCTACTCATGCGGAAGCGACCAAAGGTCAAAAGAGTATCGTTCACCCTTTTATTTTCCTGTGAAGGAAAAAGTCACCCAACGACACAACGTAAAGAATGCCTTGAGGTTACAAACTCTTTGACCTTACACCACTCAGGATGAAGAACCTTTGATTATCCTGCAGTAGGAAGAAAGATGGAAGAAAATGAACGTGAATCTTGCCTCTTTGGGTCCCCTTTCATTGGTTCCTATATTGACATAGCCTATGGCTGTCGAGTCTGAAACGTCACATAAAACGATCCACTAGTTTGTAATGACTCTGTACACGTTTCTCACAGTCAGGATTTAAACAAATCTATTTGATCCTGTTGACTTTTGGAGCTTTATTTGGTCCATTTAATATTATAATTATAGACCTGCTGCTTCGACAAAACTGTTCCTCTTGCCCTTGTTAATGTTGTGGTCCATTTTGTGCAAGCAGAGTTATCTCATAATTTTAATTATTTTCACCATCATCATTACTTTTGGCAACACATTCATCTTCACTCGCGCTGTCGTTTTTGTGTCTATCATCAGTTAAATCGCCATTACCAGAGTCATTACCATCTTACCTCTTCTTCTTCTTCTTCTCCCTCCCTTTTCTCATGTTATCACTTTGTGCTTTAAGCTGTTGAGGCTTTGAAATCCAAGCGACCGAGATGTTATTTGAAGCCACATCTTTTTCCTGGGTGTTAACCAGCAGGATTTTGATTAAATGCTGAGGGGTGGCTTTAAATACCCAATCTGGCCAGTTGCTTAAGCCCGCCTCTTACAAGGATTTGCGTTGCTCTAGATTGCTGAGGACGCCCGCAAGCAATTTATCGCTAAATCTTTGGGTTATTTTGCCCTGGTTTCAGATACATTTTCCAACAGATTTTTCAATGCTTCTATTCGGCAGATACTTTTTTGATGTTTGTAGCGAAATAACATAGAATTCCATTTTAAAGCTTTACTGCTTTGAATTCCATTCTAAAAGAGTGGGAAATGAGCAAGCTTAAAAAAAGTATCACAGTGAGTCAAATGAAAGTGTCCTCAAACAAAAAGATCGTTGAACAATTTTAATGAAGAAATATCAATATGGATGACTTCTATTCTTAAGTTGCAGTAAACATCACTCTTAAAGATAAATATTTGGCCGTTGGATCAAGAGTTTTTTTTTTTAATTTTATATAATTTTTTTTTTGTTGGGCGGTGCAAATTCTGGTTGGACAAGATGACGTGACTTTGAATCCATTGGGATGTTATATATTCTCATCTCTTCAGGAGTGAAACAGATTACAGAAGACGATAAAAAATATCTTTCGTCATAGTCTATAGTGACTCCCTGTCTCTAACAATGACCTTTCTGTGAGATATGGAAGGCGCAGCAATAGGAATAAGTCCCATTAAAGAAAAAATGAAAGGTTTTTGCTTCTTATATGGCTCAAGCGCTTAACTAAAAAAAACAAAAAAACAAAACAAACAACAACAACAACAACCGCACACACGAAATTATTCCAATTTAAAAAAAGTAATCCCCTTTATATATATTCCTTTGAATATTTATCTGCTGTGCTCGTCTTTAAAGTATTTACCGTATCAGTACAGAAAACGGTGCAACAGAATAATATTGGATAAATAGTCTCGAAAGCTCTTACCTGAAAAAAATATAGGTGTATGTGTACATAAATCAAATCGAAATGTAATGATTACGTAAATTGCTTATGAGTTGTATAAAGTAAAATTAACTTTAAAAAAATTATAGACGACAAGGCATTATTATTATTATTATTATTATTATTATTATTATTATTATTATTATTATTATTATTATTATTATTATTATTATTATTATTATTATTATTATTATTATTATTATCATTATTATTATTATTTTTATTGTCATTACTACTCATTATTAAAACTGCTGCTCCTACTACAACTACTACTACTTCTAATTTACCATTACTGTTATTACTTCTACTACTACTATTACTACTACTACTACTACTACTACTACTACTACTACTACTACTACTACTACTACTACTACTACTACTACTACTACTACTACTACTACTACTACTACTACTACTACTACTGCTACTACTACTACTACTACTACTACTACTACTACTACTACTACTACTACTACTACTACTACTACTACTACTACTACTACTACTACTAGAACAATAACAACAACAACAACAACAACTACTAAAACTACTACTACTACTACTACTACTACTACTACTACTACTAGTACTACTACTACTACTACTACTACTACTACTACTACTACTACTACTACTACTACTACTACTACTACTACTACTACTACTACTACTACTACTACTACTACTACTACTACTACTATTAGTAGAAGCACTATTACTACTACTTTTTTGTATTTCTTATTCTCATAATATTATTATTTATTAGATTGTTATTATTATTATATTATCATTATAGTTGATCTCAAGATGTATTATTCATCTCATTTCAAGACACTTCAGATTATTAAGCACCTTACGTTCATAATAATACATATACTCATACACATTCAATCATTACAAAATAATCGAAGAGTCTACAGACTCGGCGAAAACAGAAAATTCGTCTAATAGAGAGGCAGTATATAGTAAGGACGATTACAATACGATAAACACACGAAGCCAAAATAAGTTGAATAACGGTGCGTTACCATTCACACCTCTTTTGCTCTTCATTTCAAATGTTTGCTGCTTGAACAATGCCTATTGCTAGCCTTATTTCAGCTAAAACACTTCTGATGACAGCCAACCCCAAATCTTGAGGGTTTCAAAGCGTGACTACGCATTGTCTAAAATAACTAGCTTAAGCTCTTATTTGTCTTACATTGGAGCGAATTCCCAGATAACGAATAAAAGGGGGACAGCCTCCACTAGAAAACGGTGAAGAAGAAAGAAGAAGGAGGAGGAGAAGAAGAAGAAGAAGAATAAGAAGAAGAAGAAGAAGAACAAGAAGAAGAAGAAGAAGAAGAAGAAGAAGAAGAAGAAGAAGAAGAAGAAGAAGAAGAAGAAGAAGAAGAAGAAGAAGAAGAAGAAGAAGAAGAAGAAGAAGAGGAGGAGGAGGAGGAGGAGGAGGAGGAGGAGGAGAAGAAGAAGAAGAAGAAGAAGAAGAAGAAGAAGAAGAAGAAGAAGAAGAAGAAGAAGAAGAAGAAGAAGAAGAAGAAGAAGAAGAAGAAGAAGAGGAGGAGGAGGAGGAGGAGGAGGAGGAGGAGGAGGAGGATTATCACATTCAGAGAGATAGAGAAATAAGAAATTAAAGTGGAACGTAGAAATAAATGAGGAAGAAAAGAGAAGATACCAATAAAAGAAAAGAAAATAATTGCAGAGAAAATGCACGAAAGAGAGAAATAAATGTTAACAGATAGATAGAGAAAGAGAGAAAAAGATAGACAGAAAGATAGATAGATAGACCAGGAGAGCGAATGAGAGAGAAGGGGAAAGAGAGAGAGGGAGAGATAGATAGATAGATAGATAGATAGATAGATAGATAGAGATAGATAGATAGATAGATAGATAGAGAGAGAGAGAGGGAGAGAGAGAGCGCAAGACCAGGGAGGAGATGAGCCACAACATCTTAATATATACACATTCAGTCTTATCTGTTTAAATTCTCTTATCCAAAAACACTTATTCCAAATATTGCAATTGAATTGAAGAGATATTTTTGTCCTTGATTCCCAATCGCAAAATAGTTATATGATCTTAAGTCGCATGTGTGACTTTCGTCTTCGTTGAAAAAAGAATCCAAAAATAAAAAAAACAACAAAAAAAGAAAAAAAAAACACAACAACAACAACAACAAAACAAAAAAATTCTGTCTTGGTTCGATTTAAAAAAGACTGAGGGCATCAAAAAGGTCGACCATGGAAATTCCATCATGATTTTTCGAGTGAAATACGCAAATCCGTATTATAAAAATCATTCAAGTTAATAAAAAAAAATCTGTATTGAAAGATCGAACACGGCTAATAGTTTTTATTGAGGAGTCTTGATATAAATTTCAATTTTAATTTTTTAAAAAAGTTTTCATTACCACTTTTATAATTCGATTAGCAAAGATTCATTTTACTTGCTTAGCAGTTAACTAATAACACTAGAAAACTTGGGCTCATGGTAATACATTTGATACAGAATTAATTTACTCTGAAATGAAACCATCTTTTTTCAAACCCTAAAAGAAATAACAAGCATAACTTTGTGCTTCTAATTCACACAGAGCACACTCCCTCCCAAACAATTTTCTTTTTTTCCATGACTGTACACTATTTGCTAGTAATGTTTGAAAAATAAAACACCTATTTTTGTTGATCATAAACATCTCGGTTTTCCAGGTTTATTTACATAAGCCACATTACACAAAGCACCCACAACTGCCTAGCACTAGTTGCTTCACTACGGCACATCCCAGCATTGATTGGGTGATCTCGTGCCCTAACGAGGCCTCGAATAGTTTTTTTTAATGATCACGGGTTGCGTGCGAGCCGGGCAAGTCTTTATTTCCTTAACCCTTGTTTCCATCAATTTTCCTTCCCTCAACCTTCTCTCTCTTTCCTTTTCCCCTTTCTCAATTTTTTTTTTTTTTACTTTCCCGCCGCAATCAATCCTATTTTTTTTTTCACTTCAAATTTATTTGCACATTTTCATTCAATGAAGATATTTTACTCTATAAACACCTCAGGTCATGATAAAAGTGCATCTTTAAGAGTTTTGTCCTCTTCTCTTGCGGCCTTTCTCAGTCTACTCCCTTTTCTTGATTTGTTTCATCGTTTTTGTATGCCGCGGGATCCTTACTATCTTTCTATTGATTTCACAAGGGTCTTGGAGAGGTCAGTTTTGTCTTTTTCCTCTTTTTTCTCTACAATATCAGGCTCTTAAAGATCTATTTTTCCTCCTTGTGAGTTGGTGAAGAATCGCACTCTAACCTTCTACGGCTCTCTAAACAATCTGCCGTTATGATCAAACTTCGTACCTCAAACTACGCTATAAATAGACCTTACGCGGTTGTGGCGTCCCGGTGTTGGCGTAGACAACCGACTCTCGGTTCAAGGGGTCTGCGACAGAATCGATGCCGGACCAGGTGAAATAATTAGGCCTTGCGGAAGGCTTTCTACCACACATGCTGTTGTGTAACAGATGCTTCTTTAACAGTATAATATGGTTCACTCATTGCTTGATCGCATTTGGATAAAACATTGCGAATTGTTTGAGCTCGCAGTGGATTTAACCCCTTAATGAAAAAAAAAGTTTATCGTACATCTAAAATTTGATGGTTATTTAATGTGTTTAAGTGATTTACAAAGCAAAAATTAGGAAATAAATTTGACCAGGCACTTTTTTAATCTTTTTTCTCAGGCTCAAGAAATCCACACAGCGGTGCTTTGGTATTCTAACGATTGCTCTACCCAAAGCTCAATGTTTTCCTCTAATGTAACTCACGAGGACTTCTCAAGACAGTGCAAGATATCTAATGCATGAATTTAGTTATTTTTAATATCTCTCTCCCTCCCTCTCTCTCTCTCTATCTCCCTCCCTCCCCCCTCTCTCTCTCTTCCCCCCTCCCCTCTCTTCCCCCTTTTCATGTCCTCTCTTTTCTTCCACTTCTCATGTCTGTCTGTCTGTTTCTCTCACTTTCTCTCTCCATTTTTTCCAGTTTGTCTCTTATTCACCTCGCTCTCTTTCTCTTTGTTTTTTTTACCATTCTCGGGCAGTTTATCCATCATTTTTTTTCTCGTCATAAATAGCATTGATGATTATTCATTTTCCTTTTTCCACTACAATTTAGCTAGTTTAAATGGATGAAAATACTTAAGGCTCTCCTGTGATGTTTCATTTTCAAATTAAATATAAGCTTTTAATGTAATATATGAACAAATTGATATTAGATTTTCTAAAAAATTTCTCGTCTGTGATTTCGACTTGCCCCACTGTACTGCTCTGAAAAAAGTTTTAAATCCATGTTTCGTCACAAAACCTGAATGAGGACAGAAAAGTTTTAAAGTATTAAGTGTACATCCCGCTAAAATGATAACCACCAAAAATGTCTTTTTTATTTGCAAAGACAGCAAATAAAACTTGTCAAATTATCTCTACTTACTTTACAAATTTGATATTTATGAGAGGTGGAAAACATGTTTGTTCTAAACAATCTGAGAAGGTAAGCCTACTAATTGTCTAACATGAACAGTATTTTTCTAAGTCCTTCATATTTCTTATGTACGTGGAAGACCAGAATCTATGAGTCGGTTGGAAACATCGAAAGGGAAAGCGAAACCACCGCTATTTGTTCTTGTGCAATGATTGAGAGTTTTACAGTCGTAAACGAAGTGATGCTGTAATAATAAATAATAAACGGAAATGGAGAAATACGAGCATAATCAGCGCAAAAAACTAAGTGAGCTTTTGGCATAATCGTAACAAAGCCTAGTCTATTAACAAAGAGGAAACGCGTGTGGTCCTATAATCAATGGAGATGAGTTTGGCGTGTAATCAATGGTAAGCCCGTATGGGTTGGTCTGGTCTCTAATAGAACGAGACCGAGTCAAGCAGATGCAGCAGGATCTGACATGACATTTTTTTCTGTGTAGGTTTTCATAATGGTCTTGTGCATTTCTCACCAATAATTGCAAAAAAAAAAAAAAAAAAAAAAAATATATTAACATGAAATAGATCAGTTAATCATCTGACATACTATCTGAATACAGTTTTTTGTTTTTGTCATTAAAAAGTGCCAGGACAGAGAAAATAAATTGTAGAGTGAAAAATCACTTCCAAAGTCTACTTTTAAATCAGTGCAACATAGCATCAACATATACGAACACTGTTTTATAATGTTTACATGGAAGACAAAATTTGCATTTAACCTATGGACAACGGAGCTCTAACTGATATATGAGATAAATGTTTCTTACCTCTTTCTGAATTTGAATACTCAAAGAGAACAAACGAAAAAAAAATGTTAAAAGCCGTGCAAGGTGAGAAGGTGTAGAAGCTCTTAGTCTGTATCAATCAATTGGTTTTCAGATTTTCCCTCTCAGGCGACTGTAGGGAATATGATCAGCAGAGAAATAAGAGTCTTTCCCCTTTACAAAACTAGTCAAAAGAAAGCCTAGAGCGTGACTTAGCTTCCATTGTTACGTTCTATATCAAGGATAGTGTCTGCGCTGAGAAATTAATTATACCAATCAAAAGCACTTCCGCTGATACATATGCGCCAAGGAAATAATAACAACTCATAAAATTAATTAATAGTACACCACAGATAATGAACAAGAAATAACGTGACCAGATAACACTAACGGGTGTTTTACTGCTACTTATATGTGGACAAAATTCAATGTTTCCAATTGCATATCACGACTCTTTGTGAAAGCTCATTTCCTATGGTTACATAATATTATTGTAAAAGTTATACCAAAACAACCTTTCACAGTTGATTTTGTTACATAACCGTTTCAATGCATAATATATAGAGACTTTGAACCACGAAACACGAAAATAATTTTGATGACTCTTAAGCTGCTCAAACCGTGAACCTTAACTTAAAAAAATTGTTTAACTTTCATGACGCAGCAAGCGGAATTCAGTTTTCAAATGATTCTGTGAAATTATATTGGGAATGAAGACTGCAAAAATTTAGCACGAATTATTTTCTATAACCGCACCAGGCGACAATTTAATAATGAACGTTTCCAAACAGTTAAAATACGATGTCGAATTGCCGACTCACTTCTGACGATTGAGAAGGAGACATTTAAAAAATTGATTGGAAGAGAAAGAAAGGAATAATGGGCTTCTTTACTTAAACAGAATAACAGATAGACAGATAGATGAAGCTATTGTTGGAATAAAAAAGAAAAGAAATAGAAAGATGAAGAAAGATAGAGGGACAGAGATAAGAGGAAGTGACAAAAAGATAATGAAACATTGAGAAAGCTAGAGAGATTAAGAGATAGATAAATGAAGAGAGAGAAATAGAGATAGAACGAGAGAGAGAGAGAGAGAGAGAGAGAGAGAGAGAGAGAGAGAGAGAGAGAGAGAGAGAGAGAGAGAGAGAGAGAGAGAGAGAGAACGAAAGAGAAAGAAAGAGAACGAAAGAGAAAGAAAGAGAGATACCCCATGCTGGAAACTAACAATGATCTTGAATCCAACAGAGCAGAACTTTTGCAGTGCGGGTGAGATTTCTCAAATGTCCTTTAGTGAAACTAGTATAAAAAAGAAAATAACCATCTTGTGCATATCCCGCTGTCCAGAAAATTATAAATCATGCGAAGAGCACTAATCTGGATAACTGGAGCTTTGAAATATCTGGATAGTCTACATAGTAAATTTTCAAGAGGCTTCGAATCTATCTCTCGGTGTATATATCTTTATATCTGTTTGTCTATCTATGATTCTAATAATATTAAAATAAATACCTTGTTATCTGTGGCCATGACACCCAGCCACAGATAACTAGGTAATTATTTTAATTCTCCATTTTGTCGAGCACCGTTAACATAATGATGATTTATCTATCAAACATAATAAACTATGTATGTATGTATGTATATATGCATGTTCGTATTTATGTATGTGTATATGTATGTATGTATGTATGTATGTATGTATGTATGTATGTATGTATGTATGTATGTATGTATGTATGTATGTATGTATGTATGTATGTATGTATGTATGTATGTATGTATGTATGTATGTATGTATGTATGTATGTATGTAACAATCAGTCAATCTACCTCACTAACTATAATATATCTAAGAAGAGATCAATTCTACGCATGATTTATCTGTCTATCTATTCATTACATCTGTGTAATTATTTTTATCTAACTAGCTATTTGTTTATGTACAATTTTGATTATTTTTTACCTGACTTTTTACCCATATGTAAATCTTGCAAATTTTGTAGCTCTATATCTGTTTTCATTGCAATATTATAAAATTATAATATATAATTGACTATTTGTCTATTTTTCTATCTTTGTATTTTTTTTGCCTATCCAACATTCTGTTGATTGTTTTGTCTATCTATTTGTTTATCAGTCTATCTCCCTATCAATCTATCCATCTATTTATGGTTTTTTTATTATCTATCATTCTATCTGTCCACGTATATCTGTCTATATTTGTATGTATTGAACTATCAATCAATCTATCTATTGATCTAACCATTTACCCAACTATATACCTTTAGATCTACTTTTAAATCTAACTATCTTTCTGTCTATCTATTTATCTATTTATTTGCTATCTATACAAACTTTTGTTTTATATTTTGATAGCTAATTTTTAGTAACCTCTTTTTTTTCTGAGCAAATTTTGGAAAGTATTTACAGTCGAAGTGGATGAATGAACTATGTCAAAGAGTGGACTGGGATGAACAGCTCTGCTCTGATCAGATTGGCCGGACACCAAATTGTCTACCCTACAACCGTCACGTCTGGTGAGTGAGTGGGTGAGTAAACAGGTGAGCAAAGATTTTTCAAGTTTACCCGTTAAAACCTTATGATGGAATTTTTGGATAAATTCCGAATAATAACCTTGAGGATAATTTGACCGTTTGGATATGTGTTGGATTTATACGGCTAACTTGCAACTTGCACAGACAAGACCCTTTAACTCATGATATACAAGTTGTCTGAACTAACACACATCTGGAATCTACAGCCTGCTTATTTACTGATGAATACTTGATAAAGACGAAGAAAAAAAACCCTTTATGAAACTTGTATATCTCGACTACGATAGATCCATAATTATACTATATTTAAATTTGAAATATTTGAGGCTTTTACTCCATCTAAACGTTTATCGAAATGTAAATCTAAGCTTCAACTTGTTAAAAACAATTTTCTTTTAGCCTATTGGTCTTCGTACTCTTAATTCAATGAATGGCTTCTGCAACTCTTCTAATAGGCCTAACATCTAAAACAACAATTTATGTTATAGAATTAAGAGTTGAGCTGCCGTAAGAATTTAAATAAATGAAACATAAAATGTGACATAGTCTTTAAGCTTGTTGATGATCAAGACCATCTTTAGCTGAGGTTTTGTTTCTATAGTACATAACAAGCATATGATTATATATATATATATATATATATATATATATATATATATATATATATATATATATATATATATATAGTTTGAAGATAAGGTGGAATAATTGATGAGAGTGCTCAACTGTGGGAGGTATACATAAATTGCAATTGTGAAAATCCTATATTTTTCAAGGATTTTACCAGAGAAAGAACAGTTTTTTTCCCCTCAACTAGCAGGCGATTCTTCTTGATTCTTGGAAATTGTTAGGCAGCATATAATCACACTTCAATTCAATTACTTCTAAAAATAAGCTTTCTTTTTTCCCTAAGTTTTTAATATGAAACGACAAAAAAAAAAAAAAAAAAAAAAAGAAAGAAAAAGACAAAAACTACCCCCCCCCCCATTTCCCCAACAAAAAACAACAAATATAAAAACAACACGACAAAAAACTGCGGGTTAATACATTTTAAAAATAAAATTTGAGCGATATATTGTATTTAAAAAGATAATATCATTTATTTATGGCATTTTGAATTTCCTTTTCGAGCCAATTTTGCCAAGCCTAAACAACAAAGGCAGAACAATGCGCATTCGAATTCTAATGAAATATTGCTGTTATCTTGCCTCGTTCCATCTGCATTTATATTTCTGAAGCAAAGACCAGAAACTTTTGCGGCATCGGAAAAAGAGCTTACATTCCATATGATTTGAAGCGTAATAGACCTGAAAGATGGAAGTCTTTAAAAAAGACATGAAAATAAGAGCAATAAAAGATATTGGACAACCCATTGCATCGGATCTGAAAATAAAAAAAAAACGAGAAATAAAAACAAACAACAAAAAAACAAAAAAAACAACAAAATCCAAACCAACAAACCATCAACAATATATAAAAAAGCAACATGAAAAAAGCGTCTCGGCCAACCACTCAATATGCATGTAGATCTTAGCCAGATAGCTGGTATCTATCTACATATTTCGTGACATTTTCGCAACGAAGACTTCAAAATAACAAACGCGCTCTCTTCATTCTGCAATGTATGTCATTACCCCGATGAGAGAACCAAATTGGGGTCAGATCCTCACTGGCTAGAGCGTGTCTGTGCAGGAGCGGAATGCGAGCGTTTAATTGCAAAGCCATGGTTTCGTCTGTATCAGTCTTAATGTATGCAATATTCTATATCTCAAGATTTTGGCATACATGATCAACGCGTCATATAGCTACTTCTTCATCCTGCGGATAGTTGCAAAGGCACGGTAAAAATCAGAAATATTAGTTTTAAGAGATGAAAAAAAATTGTTTTCAAACTAAGAAAATTTAATTGTTTTGATCACGTTGATATACAAATATAATCATGCATCATTTTAAAAATTTTTGATGCCTTTAATTTCTCGTTGACAACTGTTATCTTTGATCAAATGGCTACAGTAAAAATTATAACTAGAATACGAAAAATTTCAAAAGACGAATATATTAACAGTTGTAAATAAAGTGATCTATCGAAAATGAGAAGAAGGCGAGAGACATCAAGGTAGATAAACACTAAAAAGGGGTAAATAGAGAGACAAATGAAGAGGAAAGGCGGGAAATGGCAAGAAGAAGAAGAAGAAGAAGAAGAAGAAGAAGAAGAAGAAGAAGAAGAAGAAGAAGAAGAAGAAGAAGAAGAAGAAGAAGAAGAAGAAGAAGAAGAAGAAGAAGAAGAAGAAGAAGAAGAAGAAGAAGAAGAAGAAGAAGAAGAAGAAGAAGAAGAAGAAGAAGAAGAAGAAGAAGATCATGATGATGATGATAATGATAAACAATGGGGTTAGCAGGAAAATAGATGAAGCTATGGTAATAATTACATCGTTGTCTACCATGCCAAAGATTTGGAAAATTAGCAAACTATTTACATTGGAATAATTTTTGGTTTTAATGGCGTGACTTACCACGACAGAAACATATCATGACCTCAAGGATATCTTTTTATTATTGGTTTCTTGATATAGATTTAAAGTATGCAATGCTCCATAGTGATTGTAATCCTCATATTTTCTTGCCATGTTACAATATTGATGTGTTCTTTGTATTTGCCTTTAAGCGAGAGTCGATGAAGATCAATGTTTTCTCCATAAAACGAAAAGTGAGTGGCTTTCACGATTTACGGTGACCAGAGAAGTTGAAACTATAAAAAGCTTATGGTTTTCCTCATGATAAAAGGCATGAGCAACAATGGTAGCAAACATGTTGGACTTTCTCTCGATCTCCAGCATATCATTGAAAAAAATATTCACATAAATAGAAATTCTATTTGCTGTGTTGGGAATTTATGGTAGGACATTGTTAGGGAAAGTAATGTTCCACTCATTAATAGCAAACATACTTGTTTGACCCGAAGCGCAATAGAACCATAGCACATGTTTTAAAGCCTCCATTTTTAACATTATAAAAGTTCAGGAAAAGATAATAAATGAAAAAATATATTTTTTCCCTGTTTTTCTTCTTTCGTTCCGTTTTGTTTCAAACAAAACTAACCTTCCTCTTTGATAATGGTTATGATATATCGAAAACTGTTTGAAGGTTTCACGTGTTTGCACTTTTAAACCATAACAACGCTTTCAATATAACTTAATATCTTATCTGACAATTTTCTTTTAATATGCAGATTTCGGAAACAAATGAATCGGAGACAATATATATTATTACAGCAGTAAACCCAATGTGTTATCTATAGTTTCAAAATGCAAACTAACGATTTTTCATATTCCCAGCACCTAAATTACACTAATAAACTGTATTACTAACGTTTCCTCAAGAGTGTTACTTCGGGACTCATCTAAATAATACAGTGCAAAAAAAAATGCTTTTCTCAAAGGATGTACTAGAATACCCGTAAACAGCTTTCAATGAGTAATTCTGACTTGGAAGTTTATGTTCATTCACACGCATTTTTTTAAAGACACTTCATACTGTACATCCAATGCGGACCTTATCTCAATACATCTATTGGTCAGGCGGGTGGCCCTTTAAATTCGTCAAGTTTTCTTCAAATATAAACTAATGCTTAGTCGGTTTGTGAGTATGGGGCCCATTCTGTACCTGCCCGACGGGGTCTTAAGATTAATGTAGAAAAAAGATCTAAGATCACCTTGCGCTGGACGTGCTTGATCAAATAACAAACAAACAGAAAAGTGAGCAGAGATTCGAAGCGGCACATGTGGGCCAGCTTCATTTTTACAGCTTCAGTGCTCGTATTCTATTTCAAGATAATCAAACACGAAACTAATCAGCTATCAGAAAACAACGTGCCATCTAACTTCTCCTCCTCTTCAGCCACCCTTGCACTCTGGCAGATTAATAAGATAGCTTCAAAGGTCACAAGACAACGTCGAAAGATACAGATCGAAGGAAATGTTTTCCATTTTCCTGGTGCGCGGCACGTACAGTTAAATACTAGGGGTATAGGATGTCAGTCCTGATCTCATTGGGCTAAGACAGCAAGCTTGTTTCAGAGGCGTTGTGTGCGTGTGGCAACCTTCTGTCTGCTTCAAACCTTTGACAGGGACCCATCGCCTTGTCTCACTCCACACACGCTCCACACAGAACCGCACTGAATCAACTGTTTCCTGGATGCGAGCAACAGAGTGCGAGCTCTATTAATTTCTCACATCCTCTGTCACTCTTTGCCAGTTGGTGATGCTAAAAAATCCCGTCAGACTGTGATTTAGCAAAGAGTGAAATATGCGCAGAAAGATGTCCATAGTTGAAATTGAAGAGCTTAAAAATACGAAATTCTTTCACTTATTTTTGCCAGCAAGGCTACAATTACAAATGTCTCATACTCAAATGCGTCATCAATGAAACGCTAGAAAATCTCTAGAGGGCCTCGATTTTGAGCCTTTACGATTTTGAGCCTTTATCCACATATGTGTGTATATATATATAAACAGAGAGAGAGAGAGAGAGAGAGAGAGAGAGAGAGAGAGAGAGAGAGAGAGAGAGAGAGAGAGAGAGAGAGAGAGAGAGAGAGAGAGAGAGAGAGAGAGAGGAAGGGATAAATGAATGATAGATGGAGACAGGACGTTCATTTTCATTGAAATGAAAAGCATCGCGGAAAAATGAAAAAGAAAGCGAGGGGTGGGAAGAGGAAAAATCTAAAGCTCTGAGTGTCAATAAACTCTGGGCTATTGGAAGAAATGGACTACTCTTATATTCTATTTTTTTGTACGCTAGGCTTACTCAAGGGTGACAATGATCCTTCCATCTAGGGCGATTACCTCCATAAAAATACATGTCTATTTGCTGCTATTTCAAATTCATATTGGATTTTCTTAAACTCTAAAGAATCATATTCTGGTGAACTCACCTTGAGTCACATATTTCAGCCAACTCTATAATAACGTTTTTCTTGATCTTTAATGGGATTTGAACGCGCATTGCTTTGTTTCGATAATATTAGATAAATTATTTTTTTATTCTGTCTATCTTTTGAACTATAGGGAATTTAAAAAGAATACGTTATCAATATCCTTTGGGTTATAATTACATTTATCAGAAGTCTTTTGGTTTTTTACCAAGCAGACTACTCTAAGACGCTTTAGTTATTATGTTATATAACAATCAACAAATTATCAGAAGTTTATAAATCATCCTGTTTTACAATTTTGAAATTGTATTTGGAGCTGTTTCTACTACAGATAACCTGTGAAAAATAAATATTGTAAACTTTGCTTATAACCGTCTCGAAATGTAATACCCATCCCCTGGTCTGCATCCCCTTCCTTTCTCTCTCCTTCTTTCTCTCTTCAATTGTCCCCTCTTTCTCTCAATTTCTTTTATTGTTTTAAAAGTGATGCCGTTTATATTTCCTTTTCTCTTGTCTGTTTCTCATGTTCCCTATCTTCTTTTATGTTCCAGTAACCAGATTCATGCTTTCCATCTGTTGTACAGATGTTTATAAATCTAAAGAAGTTGTTCATAATACATTCATAACAGGTCTAAAAACAATACCAAAAGTAGGGTCATTAGGTGCCTTTTATCATTGCTCAAAAATTCTCTTCCTTTTCCCAAGGTCTTATGGGGACATGAATAATAAAACAACAACAACAACAACAACAACAACAACAATAAATGCTAACTTGTTATCCAAAGATTTAGAGCCCATTCACATTCTGCAACAAAACTTAGTTTCTGAATTTAAAAAAATATTTTTTTTTCGCATTATTGCATTCGATTTCTCTGGACGTTTGATACAATGCTCACTTCGCTTTCTTGGTGATTTTGCCAGCGCAACGAAGGTTATTTTTATACATAACCCTCTCAGCATCATGCATCTTCAAATTAGATAATACACATCTATAAGTCCAGGGTATTTTTACAAAATTTAGCTGTATGGAACATTAACGCTTAAAGTGAATCCGAAAAGCTCTAAACGTCTACACATCTCTTTTACCTAAACCTTTTTGGTAAAAAATACAAGGCAAATCATTATCTCTCGTTAAAATCATTACTGGCTGCATTCAATGCCCTGCTTCACATTAGCTGGTGCGATATTGCAAGAATAATTACTGTGATAATGAGTAGCAAAAGTTCTGAGTTGAAATGTTTTGTGAAACATCGCAACTGATCGCACAGATCTCGAACTAATCCGAATTAAAGTAAAGGATCGTCTAGCTTCTATCCATCAAAAACATTTGATTTTAGTTTATTTGTTGTTTTTTTTTTTTCAATTGTATCTGTACCGAATCGATGCGTACATTTGATTCACCTAAAATGTATATTTAATAAAGAAAACTAAACATATCAGCAGTTAATTTTCTTTGGTCGCGGACGCTACATGGTAGTCAGTGTAAATGATACCAGGGATGCTGAGGGACGGAATCTTTGCGATAAGTCCCGTCACTGGCTTGACAATACGGAAAGTTGCCTTCTCCAGATGATCATTTTGGGGGAAACTTCGAGGACATTGTTAGTGGGGCCTAACATCATTGCTCAAGTACATCTATTTTGTTAATGTTAATTGCCTTTTTGTCTCTCTTCAAATGCGCTTTAGTAACGCATCCTACCTTGGACCTTTTGATATAATATTTGACAGCCAGTCGTCCTATTTCAATGAAAAGATAATACATAAGCACTACTACTTTTTTTGGAGAGAACAAAGAAACAAGCCATAAATTCTAAGGGCCATGGGGTCAACGAATAATGATGACATATTTCTTTGTCTTGAATTTTAAGTTAGTTATTTTACTCAAAGTTATTTCTTCCTATTGTTTTAAATAACGCAGTATACACCAAAAATTAGATTTCTTAATTTTTTAATAAGCAATAAAAATTTCTTGGTTCGCGATCCCTTAGAAAAGAGGTTGCCAAACTATTAAATCGTTTTTCACCAGTAACTCTATATACATGTCATACAATAAAATAAATCTGTAAGTTGTAAGATATTACACGAACATGAAAGTTCATTCAAAACCTTAAACTTAAAAGACAATACAACTAGAGACAGGTTCACTCCAGGTTTGATGGGAGAGCAGTCACACGACTTGCAACTGTTTACATCCTTGAAGCACTTCAGTGTTGCGACAAGTTATGATCTCATAACGTGCACAGCCATCATACGGTTTAGAGATGCGTTACTTGGTTTTGGAGAGTGTTAAGTAAATCTTTGAAACATATTTTTCAATATAAAAATTATTGAATTCAAATATGATGCACCTTAATGACCACCCCTGATGAATCTTGGTACAGTCATTACATATCCGTTAAATACTGCGTATTACTTTCAAGCCATAATTTGCTTGTTTATGAAGTGGTAATTTTTTCGGATTTTTCAATAATGAGTGTGTTCTTGGTAGTAAAAATATTTTATAGGAAAAATTATTTCGATTCGCTGAATGGATTAATGTTAAAATGGAACGCAAAACGATGGCAGCTGTGATCGATTTTGGTTTTACACAACAAGCTAAATCGGACCAAGCATTCATAAAAACCTCTTTAATTAAAACTTCCTTCAGATTTAGATCATATTTAGCAATCAATAATTCATCGCATGCTTTCCTGTCTTTTATTAAATTCTCTTATTTTATTGAATATGTCATGTCATTAAGTGCCTGTGTTTTCGACAGCGAACCCCTAGCTATCCAAGAAACAAATAAAGTACTAAGCACTATAGAAGTAAAGTAAAACCAGCTGAAAAGGTACAAAAATAGTTCATAATTATAATTGCTCTGAGTTCAAAGCTACATACTGTGTAACTCTCTCCAGTCCTTAGCCAGATGATACATATTTTGTTTGCTTCTTATCTGAAAGAGAGAGAGAGAGAGAGAGAGAGAGAGAGAGAGAGAGAGAGAGAGAGAGAGAGAGAGAGAGAGAGAGAGAGAGAGAGAGAGAGAGAGTGCTGTAAATATAGTTGATAAAAATATAAAACCAACTTTAAAGAAGATTTATTTCTTCTATTGCAGCTGCTGTGGTGGTGGTGGTGGTGGTGGTATGATGCTTAACGATAGAGCCCTGCAATAGATAACGAGTTGAATGAAGTGCTATGACCAGTGTTGAGCTCGAGCCCAAACGAAGGGAGTTCAAGGTGAGCTTCTTCCTAGATTATCGCGTTCGCGTAAAACGTGAGATAATTTCTGTAAAGTACAAAGGAAAGAATCGTATACAAAGGAGAGAAATGCATGTCATCTCTTAAGACTTGAGAGTTGATAACTTAAAGGGACATGCCAAAGATATTGTTTGAATTTAACCTATTTGAATAAAAAGAAAGGATAGTAAAATTTATCTTTCTTATTCTTGTTGTTGTTATAGTTGTTGTTGTTGTTGTTGTTGTTGTTCTTCTTCTTCTTCTTTTCTTCTACTTCTCTACTTCTTCTTCTTCTTCTTCTTCTTCTTCTTCTTCTTCTTCTTCTTCTTCTTCTTCTTCTTCTTCTTCTTCTTCTTCTTCTTCTTCTTCTTCTTCTTCTTCTTCTTCTAAGCCTACACGGGTTCACGCGTGAGGTTATTTTTTTTTTTTTTTTTTTAGATATGACGCTATTTTGGATAGACTTTCAGGCATTAGACTTGTTTGTTATTCTTGTTACTGAAATGCTTTTTTCCTCAGGACTTCGCTTATGTAAGACAACCCCTTGAGAATAAATAATATATAGTTTTCACTATCAAACTCAGCTGTAAAACACGCAATTTTTTTAGTACTTCTAGATCTACAATAATCAGCGCTGCCATAAGCTATGCTAACCTGTGATAGTTTATGAGTAATATCACAAAGAGTGTTTGAAGATAAAACATTTGTAGCGCATCCTTCTTTTCAATGCAAGATATTTTAAGGTATAAATAAACTGATACATTTATGTTACATTCTCAACTGCCATAATGAGCATCAAAAAGCTGTGTGTTATCTATTATTGGATTTTATGATCATGCAGTAGCTCTACCGAATCGAAAACTTTGCGCCACTTTCTAATCTTAACAACGATCACAATTATTCTACATTATCCTATGAAAATGATGTGTGTAGTGAGTGACATTTTCACTTAAAGCAATAGACAAGGTCACCAAAAAGCTATGCATAAAACCATAAAAGGTCAGCTGAAACCACCATATAATCACATAACGTTTCAAATGTCTCACTTGAAGGTAGAAATGGAAAGTTGAACAATAATATTCCAGCTGTGTAACCTTTGCAGTAACACATTAGTTCGTTATCTGGTCTGCACCCCTGCTATTACTCCCAGTTCAAACCTGGCATTTTGCTGTTTCTGCAGCCGTAATCGAAGAAGGTTTACGGCTGGATAAGTACAAGTTGAACCAACACGGTTTGTCACAACATAATCATCATGCCAATGTCTGACAATTATCTTTTTATTATTTATTTACATATTTTTTGCACTGCTTCGGCTTCTCAAATTTCAAGCTGTTCGACTTTGTCGTCAAGGTGGAAGAATCGTAACGAAAACCATTCAAGTGTAAGATTACAGGATGTGGAAAATTTTGTCTCTGTCTCTGCGTGCCTGTCTGTCTGTCTTTCTGTCTGTGTGTCTGTCTTCCCCTCACCCCATCCCACCTAGGTGCGCAGATTAATCAAAATGATTTATTTCAAATGAAACAGTAACGGCTATGTATTGAAAATAACAAAATCATAATTTAAATTCCAAACTAAGTCGAAAAAAAGGATTTTAACTATGAACACATCAAGCCATAATTACATAGAAAAAAAAAGAAAAGAAAGGCAAACAAAAATACACTTCCAACTCTATTTCCCTCCTATTCCTTTCCTCGCCCCTCTCCGGGTTATACTTGCAAAAACAAAACAAAACCAAAAAAAGCCCATCAGAAACCCCGAACTCTTGGTCATGTTCTAGTAATTGTAGTCCTTAACTATCTCAGTAATCTATAATTTAAGATCTACCAAGCGGTTTGTATCAGACGAGACGAGATGAGCAGGTCAACGCTCTCTCAACGATGTATTGTTACGATTACATAGACATGGACGTAGCGAGTGGCGTGCGACACTGAGAGGATGACATTTGGAACCAGAGACAGCGTGGGCGGTGGTAGTGATCGCGCGGCAATAGCGGCGACACAGAGAAGTTTGAAAAGCAAGAAATGTAAACAAACACTCAGGCCTTTCTCTGGAGCTCAAAAAGCTGCGTAATGAACCAGCTGTCCCAAAAAAAAAAAAGAAAAAAAATGAGATTTAGGATTAACAGTGACTTCCACCACACCGCAGTGGTGATGGCAGCATAGCAGCAACGGCATGTTGAAAAAATGGAAGGATTCACTTGGTTAAAATGTCAAGGAACATTACAGGCGAAGATTACATAAACTTCGAAATTCCTTATGCCTAAGTCAAGATGATTCTTTATCTTTGAGGGTAAAATTCTGACTGGAGTTAACTTGTAATATATAAAGATGAAGAGAATTGCTGGAAAAAAAAGAGAAAACATCAACTGTTTTGCTTGTTTCTGATCCTGCACCCTATCTAGGCGACTATCCGCAGGAGTTAAGTATACCAGGGGAATGATGACGCTTATTTTCATCATCAGAGGCAGCGACCAAGTGCATTGTTGTTACAGGCACAGAGACATTTAGGCTCTCGTCAAGCCTCAGGATAGGGCTGGTTAGATGAGATCCAAACCCACTACCTGAAAGACCGCGCCAGGCAATCATCAGCTCACTAAATGAGCACAAGATAAGCTAGCTCTCACGATTATCTCTTTACATAGTTATGTCTCCCTCTTGTCCAAATTATGCTAGCAATCGCAAGCCTTTCTGTGAATTAGTTTCTAAAATCCTGATTATTCTGATTAAGACGGATATAAGTTATGTTTGTATTTAACAATACAAACCATCACTAAAAATCAAAAGCAATTTCTATACGTTGAAATGCAGACACTATGTGAATGTGAAAATCTATCAACAGGAAAAAAGCAAAACGATTATAAATAAATCTATGAAAAATCTTCGTGTTTCTGTGTCGTTGTAATCAAATAATCATATTCAACAGGACAAAAAATAACTCTGAGATTTCTTAGTTACATTCAGAAGGTAAAATTACGAACCATGCTTACCATTACTTATTGTTACTCATACCAAATACACACTACTACTCACCACAGCATTGTTTCAAATTGATTGTTTAAAGTGTGAATAATTTATTACGTATAATTCTTTTTAGATCAACATAAGATTGAATATTGTAATCGTTCAAAGACAAAGAATGTCAGGCTAACATTAAAAAGTATTGTCTCAATTGCTTTCCAAAAAGTCAAAAAAGGAGGGGTGCATTATGCAATCAAATTTAAAAAACAATGCACAACTAGTGCTTCAGACCTTCCTCTTTTATCACAGTGAACTTGTTGAAAAGTCAAGAGCGCTTGTTTTGAGAAAGCAGTGCCTCCAAACAATGATCTGTCAACTAATAACCCAGAAACGGCCATCACTTAAAAATGCTTTGACGCAGGAGGACTTTTAAATAGCCGAAGATTAGATGATCACGTGACTTTTTAATGAACTGGTTCTACTTATTTTTAAACCCATTTCTTAGAAAGCTTTTAGGGAGAGTAGAACATTTTTGTTTCAATGTTTTTAGCTAATGCCAAGTGGTATAAAGTAAACGAAGTTTGTCTCTCCCGGGACATCTCTAGAAAAAGATCCGCATTAGAGTTTATTTGCCCTTATCTAATTTGTTTTGAAGACTTAGAAGAAAACCAGCATTGACCTCCCTGGTCTCATTTCTCCTAGACTCTGCCTCTTGCTGTGCCCACATTGGTTAGACCGTCACGCAATGTGCCTCGCTCGGGTTTTTTTTTTATTCGCGTGAGGGTAATTCAATATAGAAGATTATTATTTTAATCGACCCTATCCTATCTTTTGCATCTGATATTATTGTCTATTAAAATAAAAATGGACCAAGTTAATTGGTATTTACTTAAAGTAGGGTAATAGAAAGAGTACGGTCGTAAGCCACCTGCACTGAGGCCGATCTATTATAGTAATATTTTCAATAGTACGACATAAGCGGATAAAAACCTGATTTGAAAATGCTTGAAATAAGTAGCAATAGTTGTAGTAGTAGCAGTATTAGTAGCAGCAGCCTTAAAAGTAATAGCAGCAGTAGTAGTAATAGTAGTAGTAGTAGTAGTAGTAGTAGTAGTAGTAGTAGTAGTAGTAGTAGTAGTAGTAGTAGTAGTAGTAGTAGTAGTAGCTGTGGTAGTGATGATGCGGATATAAATTATAGCATTAGAACTGAATTTATGTTAAAAAAAACCCAGCAACACAGGTGGCAAAAATATGTTTTAAAAAAAAATAATAGTTTTAAGTCGCTTCCCTACTGATAGGGCTTAAGAAGATTGTCGTTTGGATTTCAAGTATGAACAACTACTAACAAAGACATTTAGGGTCGTGAATTTAAGAAAATAGATAGTAAACAAGACTTAACGTAATCCTAAAAGACTCTTTAGACAAGATAAGAAATCCCATCGGTGTGATAAGTCCAGTAATAGACACGTAACAGCTCTGGTCTGGCTAGTTCGGATCGATATTTTTTTCTCTGAGGTTGATTTGAAGTAATCCCTGCATTGTAGTTACAGAACGTCAATTAGAAATTAACGTGATCTCTACGATTACACTAGCTGGGCTTGATGGACCTTCAGCGTTCTGCACTCTGAAATATCTTTGAACTAAGACAATACTTTACAAACGTTTTAAGTTGTTTAGGAAATATTGAGAAAAAATTGAAACAGAGCTTTTTTGGAAGAAATCAGTCCTCTTATCATCATTTGGGGTTACCGATTTCTTTCTTGTTATAATTGATACTTTGAATACGCAACATGCCAGAACATTAACGGATTTCAGGTTAAAAATCGATTTTGATGTTCATGGCCATAAATATATAGACTGCGTTATAAAATTGGTCAAAACCATTTTTGGTGGTAATCATAGTTTCGCATCTTTGGTAGTTTAAAATGCTGTTTGAGACGAACAAGTGACGGTTGACTGTTATCAAAACAAATACAAGACAGGATCTCTCAAAATTTATTTAAAAAAAAAAAAAAGAGATTTTGAATTTACTCGATTTATATTTTGTTAGTAAGGCGTCGTAAAAGTACACATATGATACATTATTCGTGACTATTCGGGAGAACTAAATCTGATCAGGTGAAGACTTTACTTTGCGGCATAGCGTTGTTGAAATCTGGCGTGTCTAAGCACAAACACTCTTCAGGACTGTAAACACTCTGCAGTAATCTTCAGCAGCGATTAATGTCTGCCGTCTACCGTGAACTTGATTGAGACCATCTAGTCTCGAGAGTCAAAATTTGACCAATAACAAAATAGGCAACTATTGGGATTTAGCAATAACACGGCTCACAGATTAAACCAAACAGTTCTACAAATAGCTCGTCCGAGAATGGTCTCCACCAAGCGTTAAGGGCTGGTCGCCCCTGGAGAGTTTTGAAACATTCATGCGTCTGGGCCACTCTTACTACTTTTTTCTCTTTCTTGATTCTCCAAAATTTAGATTCTTTCCGAAATTGTATCACGTTTCAATATGAAATGAAGTAGTTTACAACACTATCTGTATTCTTAGGACTCTACGAAAACATACGATACATGATTAAAAGCGAACATTTCTAATTTTTACCATGCAGAATGGTGAATGAAATTTCACATGATGAATTATTTATGTAAATGATTACTATCAGCTTCCACATCTAGATAATAATTTTTGCTCTTCCTTTAAGATGAAAAAATAGTTGTAGAGAATTTCAACAAATTTGGGATGGCTTTAAATCTTTGCAAGTTATATGACGTGCATCGTGGAACTCAAGTTACATGAGGGTCGGTGAGAGCACAGTGCAGTTTTAGGTAACTTCATGTTCCTTCAACCTTCCTCAGTACGATAAGGGAATATGAAGCAATGGTAAGATGAATTGAACAAAGATTTCTTGGCCCTTTCTTCCCATACACACATCTCTTCGGATTGGCCGTAAAACCCTTTGATAATCATTGCGGTTATGAAAAATTTACTCCACCCGCCAACACCGCAAATTCGAGAGCAGATTAACAATCCAGCATCTAATAAAAACGAATATACGGAATTATCTTTTGAAAACAAGCTCAGGACTCAGTAATCTAGTCCAAATATCATGAAAATGACATTGGATATTTTTGCTCGAATACACCGTCGAAACATTTAAAACCTCATCAGCAGATTTTGGCTGTTTCATAATAGCCAAATTCGTTCCGCCTGATGGCTTAGGTCTGCCTCGAGTGATTGGCTGGCATATTCCCATGCAAGGTCTAACTCCATACTCCTTGCGTCACTCACAGCTCTTTAAAATCTGATCGAGCTTTACATTTTGCTAACACTTCTCTTTTTCTCCCATGATCATAATAACATTAAGCTTCTTTTTATGACCGTAGTATAAAATTTCGTCGGTGCCTGCCCACAAAACATTATACGAAAGAAAAAACATATTGTCGAAACTTTTAAATTAACTGAAAATACTTTAAATGTGCGGAAAGAGAGGCAGAGATAAAGGATAAACAAGGTCATATTAACTGAAAGAAAGAAACTAAGAGGAAAAAGCTGAAAATCATTTAAGATTAAGGTAAGTGGATAGATAGATAGATAGATTATAGAGAATATTTGAGAAATGAAGAATAAAGGGAAAGAGAAATTCAGAGAGAGAGAGAGAGAGAGAGAGAGAGAGAGAGAGAGAGAGAGAGAGAGAGAGAGAGAGAGAGAGAGAGAGAGAGAGAGAGAGATAGTGCTAGAAAAGATAGCAGAGTGATGCAGAACAACGTTCAGCTAACAAAGAATATTTATTTCCTTAACTACACCCGAAATGGACAAGAAGGTAGAGAAACATTCCGGGAAGTCAAAAAGCAATTGATGTTTGTGCAAGTGTATAGAAAGCTACATCCAGGGTATGAATAATCTGAATTTGGAATGCAAAAGACACTTCAAATCATATTAAGACAATTTCTCTTGTCAGGACTGACGCAAATTTGCTCGAAATATAATCGGAGTTGAGAATGATGTCTTTCTGATCCTTACTTAGTGTCAGCGGTGCTCAAAAACCAGCATGATGTACAATGGTCCCTGCAAATTAAAAAAGCTGTCACATTTTGTCAGCCGTAAGTAATAAGAGTGAAATAAAAATAATCGTTCATTGGTTTTTAAAGATGATAATGAAATTCAAACATAAAATGCAATCGCAAGGGTCTTTGTTATTGAGCATTACAGTTACGCAAGTTCTTTTTTTCTTATCATGTTCTTACCTAAGCAAAACAGACCCAAACTGTTTACGGGTTGTTGTGCTTGTGGTAAAGGTGTTGTGTAACCGTGCTGTAGTGTGGCCTCAGGAACCCATCCCCTTTCACATAATGCAATTGCTTGCTGTGCTTAGTGGTAAGAGCTCTAGACCTGAGCCGGGATTCGATTGATTACAAGTTCTACGCCCAGGAGTAATAGTCCCTAAGTCTAGTGTCTTTAGTCCACGATCTGCTGTGAAAAGAAAGGTTCATGAACAATTAAAACGGATTCTGGATCGACTGTAAATATTTTTGGAACTTGTTTTACCCAGTAGTCTCACACATAAATCCTCTGACATAAAAATCAAAATATTAAAAATGTGTGCGAGGTTAGAGGCAATCTTGTAAAAAGCTAACAATCTTATCATGAATCAAAGTAAGGTATATTGAAAAGAGAGGTTTTCTTGAGATTCTCTGGATCTTTGCCTTATCTACTATAAAATCAAGTTCATTTTGCTATGAACATTGACAAAGTGTCAGTTTACCGATGGTATATCTACGCATAGATTTGATATTACTGTATCATAGACTTTTATGATATGTGTTGTTTTAGGCTTATAATAAGACACTATTGTCATAACACTCATCATAATTATTATTATAAACAAAATACCTCTTTTTATCAGAGGGCATCACATGCATTTTTATTTCAATGCAAGATCAATAAAACATGATTCTTATGAGCAATGTCATTTCAAAATTGGTGCAGTTGCTCAAATCACATAATTTCTTCCTAAGAAGAGAAAAGATATTAGCAAAAAATTTGTTTTCTTTACTTGTTATTTTAAATCCTGCAAAGTAATCCACCGCATTTTGATCATCGACCCGGCCTAGAAAGAAAATAAAATTTAGCTTTAAAGGATTTCGATTTCTAAAAGCAGATTCTCATCACCACTGTTTACATATATTTGTTTCACAAATAGAAGCTCTTCTATATTTCCCTTTGAGAAAAGAATAGCAAGCCAAAGGCAACAAAACATTTTCAGCTGAAAGCAATTCTACTGCTGCAAAAGCTCTACATTGAAGATGCCTCAAGACCACGTCGGGTTTCCGTCATGCATCTAAATTTTAGACCCACGGGAAATGATTGCAATGACTTCCGGTTAAATTCAGGGAATTGATGCAGACTGCAACCACGTATTCTATCGTGTGTCTGCAACAAAACTCCCCCTTTAATGAAGAGAAGAGAGAACAAATCAGTCTTCCTGGAAGATTTGAAAAAAAAAAGTTTTTAAAGAACTTTGCAGGAATATGTTTTCCAGAGATATAGAAGAATGAAAAAAATTATGCTATGTTTATCACTTCTGAGCGAAAATTTTCAAAATAACGAAGTTAAAAAATAGTGCTAATGTTAAATGAGACGACACGGTTAATAAATGAGTGATCAGGGCAGGAATAGATGCGCTGCTACTGTGCTAGAAAAGACTAGCCAAATCCTTATGGAAACAAATGCGTAACTTTCCAACAATGCCTTTATATAGCATATACCGGAGCTAAATTTCATGTCTTAATTTCGAAAAAAAATTATTTAGAGATTTATTAAATCGAAGTCAACATTAGAAATAAATAATGATTCGGCATTGATATGACATTGGAGAAAGGATAATTGTTTCTTTAATCAATCATTTTTTACATCCTTTTAAATTGTTATTGTAAGGCTTTATAGATACTAACAAAAAGTGCTGGAATTGCGTTTGGTTGAGAGAGTTCATAGCTGTCTCTATTTGTATCAAAATCTAAATGAGAGTTTAAAATGGAACTATTAAAAAATTGAGATTCTGTCCAAGGAAGTAGTTCGCACATTCACTTTTTTCAGAAAATTAATGTGATATTTTGCCTTTAACTTTTCTATAAGACTATTTTGGAGCAGAAATAATGTTTCCACTCCAATCTCTAAAATAATTTACAACTTTATGCCAAAGTTGACGAGCCGAGGTGGTCTAAAATTGCTCAGTTAGATGGTCCTCACTTTTCAGCTAGCTCCATTGTTATCGAAGTAAACATTTTCGACTGAAACTCTGACGTATTTTTCTTTCTTGTTTTGATTGCGGAAACTGTAGAAAAATATCAATGATTTCTTGAAACACGAGAAATCTTAATAAATGTACGAGATTTTCATATTTATTTTTCTCAGAAATGCCAATGGACTTAAGTTCTTTCCGTGCAAACATAAATGTTAAACGGAATAATCGTTCAGATAATTTAAATTTGACACAAACCATCGGAATTGAAGCGTAATGTCTGAAAGTCATTGGTTTAATACAATTCTTACACTTTAATAACAAATCGGTTCGCACTTGAAGCCGAACATGGTTTAAATTTCCAATACACCGTAATCTTTCTAGAGATTTCAGTAACAAAAGTTGCTGCTGCACTTATCTGCGCGAAATTAGCCATCAATATCCAAATGGAAGTTCCATGCTATTAATTCATAAAACTTAACCGTTTGAGCACTACTTGCCACATTGCATGCTGCATAATAATAAGATGTATTTTGACTTACACCGTAGATAATGTTTGGTATATTGCTTAAAGCTGCCAGGAATTGGTCTGGACACGGGAAAAACAATTTCATTTTTTTAAGGCCTTTAATTCTCAGTAATTATCCAAAAGGCATTTTTCTGAAAAAGAAAATACGGAGTCGAATTTTCTCTACCACACGAATTGTGAGTAACCAGTAAAAAGGCATACATTTAGAGAAACGATGTGGTTGAAATTTGTTAGTCTGAGAGCATGTTGCATCGCTCGGCTCGATCGTGACAGCAAGTCATTACATTTTAATTCCGTCTACTTTCGTTTATCAATAGCAGATTGGACCGGCCCCACAAGCCAGCAAGGCCCGTGCCGTATGTGATGGCCAGCGTCAGACTGTGTATTATAGTCCTGCATTAAAACTCGGGCTATGTCGGCCCGAGCGACAACCTGTGCTGTTCCTCAATTCATAATCTACGACACTAATTTCTACAAAATGCTACGTTCGACATATAAAAATCATTATATTTTTCCTTAGCTAGTACTATGTGTTATTTTAAATCAGAAAAAAATTATGAACCTAAGCTTAGTTATTGAGAATTTAGTGATTTCCATCGAGCGTGTAACACGCAGTAATCATTAAATTTGGCCTTTGCCTTAGATAAACTATCGGTCAGTAGTGTTCACAAGACGAGCGGTCAGGCTAGAGTCGGTCCACCATGACCTTTGGGTGCGCACACCAGAAAACATGTTGTGACTGGCTGACGCGGCCAGACCGAGCGATGCGGGCCCTGATGTACCCTCGGCCTTAGGCTGGGCTTTAAGCCTCGACAATTCTAATGTATGGTTTATGACTCTTTTCTAGAGGCGATCCGATATGCTTAAAATTTCAGCAGCGTTCTACAATTGGACAAAATTTATGTCGAAACGTAACGTACGTAATTGGCAAAAAAAAAAAAAAAAAACCAATAAGAGGTAAGTTTAGTTAATAGAGATTATTAGAAATATTTTTGCAGAAGTATGCAGAAAAATTTATCGATGAATAAAATGTAACGTACCTGTATTAAGTCTTAATGCCTAGCTCTAGGGTTTAGGATGACTTTTAGATATACATATCTTAGAATGTCGTGGAAAATTTCTTTAAATATTTCGGTTTATACACAAAGTCCATCTTAAAGATTTAGACAAAAATAGTCGACTCACAAAAGTAGAAGCAAATTAAGAGTTGAGGACTTAAAGCTACGTGTTGACGTGACTTTTGAATAAAAAAAAAATACTTGAGAGCGAGGAAGAAAAGGGCGCAAGAAATGTTTGACTAAAAGCTTCAAGTTTGAATCTTCAGATCAAATTAGAATCATTAAGAGGTTTGATCAAATTAGAATCATTAAGAGGTTTGATCAAATTAGAATCATTAAGAGGTTTGATCAAATTAGAATCATTAAGAGGTTTGATCAAATTAGAATCATTAAGAGGTTTGATCAAATTAGAATCATTAAGAGGTTTGATCAAATTAGAATCATTAAGAGGTTTGATCAAATTAGAATCATTAAGAGGTTTGATCAAATTAGAATCATTAAGAGGTTTGATCAAATTAGAATCATTAAGAGGTTTGATCAAATTACAATCATTAAGAGGTTTGATCAAATTAGAATCATTAAGAGGTTTGATCAAATTAGAATCATTAAGAGGTTTGATCAAATTAGAATCATTAAGAGGTTTGATGCGCGAAACAAGACAACCATTATAATTAAGGAAGGAGAGAAACAGAGAAATTGAGGGTAAAAGGAGGTAGAGCGAGACAGAAATTGAGGGAGACAGACAGTGTGTCACAGAATAACAGACAGAGAGAATACGAAAAAAACTAGAACTAAATTGAAGAAAAAAAGGAACAATTAAGAGACAAAGATGCACAGAAAGAAAGGGAAGATTTTAAGAGATAAAAGACACAGAGAAAGAGTGTGTGTATGCATGAGCGAGAGAAAACTAGAATAGTTAAAAAAAAAACACACAAAAAGTATGTATTGCGATCTTTGTATGATAACTGATAACTAACATAATGATAGCAAGAACAATGATGATATAATAATAATAATAGTAATAATGATAATGATAACAACATTTTAACACTACTACTACTACTACTACTACTACTACTACTACTACTACTACTACTACTACTACTACTACTACTACTACTACTACTACTACTACTACTACTACTACTACTACTACTACTACTACTACTACTACTACTACTACTACTACTACTACTACTACTACTACTACTGCTACTACTACCACCAGAACTCTATTAAAAATTCTACTGCTTCTTTTATTGCTTATACTACCACTGCTGCTGCTGCTGCTACTATCACTACTAATACTTCTACTACTTCTACTACTACTACTACTACTACTACTACTACTACTACTACTACTACTACTACTACTACTACTACTACTACTACTACTTCTACTACCACTATTACTACTGCTACTACTACTACTACTACTACTAATAACTATGATGATAGCAATAATAATGAGGAGGGGGAGGAGAAGGAGGAGGAGGAGGAGGAGGAGGAGGAGGAGGAGGAGGAGGAGGAGGAGGAGGAGGAGGAGGAGGAGGAGGAGGAGGAGAAGAAGAAGAAGAAGAAGAAGAAGAAGAAGAAGAAGAAGAAGAAGAAGAAGAAGAAGAAGAAAAAGAAGAAGAAGAAGAAGAAGAAGAAGAAGAAGAAGAAGAAGAAGAAGAAGAAGAAGAAGAAGAAGAAGAAGAAGAAGAAGAAGAAGAAGAAGAAGAAGAAGAAGAAGAAGAAGAAGAAGAAGAAGAAGAAGAAGAAGAAGAAGAAGAAGAAGAAGAAGAAGAAGAAGAAGAAGAAGAAGAAGAGAAGACATAAGAGAAATAAGAAAGCTCATTGTAAAATACGAATGAAACGAAACCGAGAGGATCAATACAGAAAAGGTATGTGCAAAAAGACAGACAGAAAATAGATTGAATGACAGTTCTGTCTATTTTTTTTCGAGTATTCCTGAATGAACACGAAGGAGTAAAATTTTCATAATTTGATAAAATAATCTATTTGCTTTACGTACACTTCAGCAAATGTAGTTGCTTCTCGTGGTTTAATTCGTGAGCTATTTATCGTTGTTTTTTCATTCTTTCTGTTTTGAGGACATTTAAGATAGCTCAGGGAGACAAGCCAGAAATGGAAAGTAAATAAAAAGAGAGAAATGAGGTAGCGGACTGTTTCTACTGAGATCCAAAGGGTTCCCCATGTTTGGACAGAGTAACCTGGTAAAAAATCGATTACCCGCTGCCTTTAATCGCACTAGCATCTAGAAATTAAAAAAAAAGACTGGACTATTGAGACAGCTCTCAGACTATGCAAGCGTTCACCCGAGGCTTAAAAACCTGTTTGCAACGAGCTACTTTGTAAATAGAGCCCTTTTTGTTTGCATAAGGAAACTACTAAGAAATTTCCTTTCGCTGAAAACGAGGTGAAAAAATGATATAGTGAGTACATCTTTTTAAAGTGCCTCCTTTCTGGCTAAAACGGAATCTGTTGTCACGAAAATTTTACAAATATTGTGGTCTGCTCAATTTTAAACTTATTTTTATGACCTTTTATTAAAAAAAAAACCAACTTTATTTCACCATTGTTAAATGCGATATACATATTTTCTGTGCCTTATCCCGTTAAACTAAAAATATAATAATGATGCATCACTATTTTGATCGTGTTTGTAACGAAAAAAAAAGAAAAAAACAACGAAAAAAAAAAAAAAAAAACAAAAGTGGGAATTAAAAATTTCTCCAAAATTTCATCTAAAAAATTAAAAAAAAACCACGTAATATTATTTCTTTTTGTTCTAAGGAGCACGAGATGAAAATCCAGTGGTGTAAGTGATGTTTTATTTATTTAAACATAGGTACTAAAACTTATTACAATTTATACTGAAAGACTCTTTATGACGAGGTATATTTCGAAAGTAGTTTTTTTTCACTCACACTCCCCTCACCCCCCTCCAAAAAAAAAAAAGAAAAAAAAAGTTTCTTACATCAAGAGACTCTTTAACTTTACTGGTCGGCAGAAGTCGGGCAAAATAAGCTTTAAATACGCCGAGAAATTATAACCTGTTCTCTGGACGAATAAATACGTCACAGTAACAACACTGTCTTCTATGAAGTCATAATGAGGACAAAAGTTTTGCCCTAACCAGGTTCGGAGTTTTCACCAATGTGAGGTAGGTCATTGTAGACAAAGATAACAAACAAGGAAAGACATTAGGCGATGTACAAAAAAGTACCATCATTCACGACGACAATGTTACCTGCTTCATTGTCCATGGCGGTAAGTTATAGCCTAGCCACCCTAAGATATCTATCATAGTGGATGGTGTATCATGAACTGTACCATCTGCAACAATAATTTTTATGCATGATAAATAAGGTATGTGCGAAAACAGCATAACTATTAAACTAGAACAGCAAAATAAATTAATGATACTATAAACAAAAAAAAATAATTTTAAAAACCCCCATCATCCGCTACCATAAAACGACTATATTAACAAGCACAACACCACTCCCACCACAACCAACAACAACAGCACTATACGACAATATCTAACTAATCAAAGAAACAAAGTCACACTCGGTAAAAATTGTGTCAAAATAAGTTTATAAGAATCAATCACATAGATAACAAGACCATCATCAATCAGCGCGCATATAATCAGGAAAGCTAAACATTTACCAAAACAATGTACACTGCTGATTGAAATCACTGCACTGATATGATTTATGAAAAAAGAAATACAATGGAAAATAACCGCAAATTATCTAAACAATACATGTATTTTGCCAGTATTTCGGTGGCAAATTTAATACCATTGGTCTATATTAAGTCAATCATTCGCCATTGCTTTTTTCCCCCATATATCTTTGTTCATCTTTTTTTCAGTTTTGCATTCAATGGCGTTTAAACGAGATAAGCTATCCAAAGGATTATGCATGTGAAACAAAGCGGACTAATAATACTCTAATTCCACGTTGAAGAAAAGCCCGTCTACTCTGTGTTATATGGTAGTTTATATCCAGAAATATTTGATATCTTATAGCCAATGAATTACACTTGAGAGTAGTCATCGACAATACCATAATTGATTTAAAACAAAACAACTATTGGGCATTATGTAATTATATAATTAGTATCAAGAATGGTATTCGGGACAAAAACAGTGATTGTGGATATAAATTTGAAAACAGCAAAAATTAAAGTAATGATTGTTATGATGATAATGATGATAATAATGATGATGGTGGTGATGCCGATAATATAATAATAATAATAATAATAATAATAATAATAATAATAATAATAATAATAATAATAATAATAATAATAATAATAATAATAATAATAATAATAATAATAATAATAATAATAACGACCTTTTAACAATAAACAATACTATTAATAATGATAATCATTCAAGTTATCATCTCAATAAACTGTAACTTAAATTTGGTTTCGAAGCATAATGGTCACTCACCATGCCCCCAAGAATCATGTTATCGGAATCTTCAATGCTAACAAAAGCAGTCTTTCTTTCTCAACACTAAATCCATCAGGTTGATTACTAAGATTACAGTTACAGGTCCAGTAACTTGGACCTAGCAACCCTGCTAATGAACTGAGATAAGAGACCAATCAGGTTGCTGATGATAGCAGCAAAGCTATAGAATGCGACTGTATACTACTTATCTTAGTTGTAAATAAAGGTGCGGTGAGAAAATCCATTAACTTTGACTTACAGCCATTGAAATTCCAACCTACTTAGTTAAAAATCGACTTTTTTAGGGTTTTAAAATGTAACTATAATAGAAATAATTTTTCTAGATTTCTTTTATCCCATCCGGTGTAAGTGATGTAGTTGGACAATGGCTCGCCATAAATGAAATATATTACACGACGAACTTTTTTTAAAGTTTAAAGTATTGAACTTGTATGGATGAATGTGAGATAAGCTTATTAGCAATTTGTTTCTCAAGAACTATCATTTTTGGAAGGAGATAACAGACGTGTAAATAAAAATTTTTAACCTCTAATTGACTTTTCAACAGAAAAAGGGAAATGGTGAAACAGCTGGTTTGGTTTATTCAATTTTGTCTCGTTGCTGTGTTAATTTTTCAATACATAAAACTAAACAACACCTTCGTTTTTTTTTAAATACTGTTTAGGGTTAAGGAAAATCATAGGACCACAAGCAGACTTATAAAACGAGCCACAGGAATGTATTTGCAGTCTTTGGTTTCAATAAGTCACGGGCCGAGTGAGACGGCGATGACCATGACATCTACTTGGAGATCCCCACCAGGCCCTCTAGTCTATCAGAAAGTAATAATAATAATAATAATAATAATAATAATAATAATAATAATAATAATAATAATAATAATAATAATAATAAGAATAATAATCATAATGATGATGATGATAATGATGATGATGATGATGATGATGATGATATGATGATGATGATGATGATGATGATGATGATGATGATGATGATGGGGATGAAAACAATTTTTCAAAGAATAAACGCGCAAATTGCAGAATTTCACAATCATGACACAAACAATATTAAACAATAACGACAGCGACAACGATGATGGTGATGATGATGAAAAGAATGACGCTGGTAAAGAAACTATGTTTTAAATGGACACTTACTTTGTATGGCTGTATCAATATGATGACCACAAGAATAAAAGAAAATGTTGAATCTAATATAATCTGACTCATAATCATAAAAAAATGACATTGCTACCGTTCGTGTCGTAAATGTATCAGTAAACACACATTATCTTTTTAATGAGAAATACAACAGAAGCAAATAGTGCAGATTTTAAGTAATAGTTTCATGGTGCTAACTGTACAATTTCTAAGTAAAGGAAACATAAACGTGTTTATGATACAAGTATTCGAAATATTCGTGCGCACAACAATGTTGAGATCAAGGCTTTCTCAGGATAAAAAGGAGAGAGGAAGATGAGATACTACATCTAGAAAATGCATCATTATAAAAATAATACCACGTGGACAAAACTACGCATAGTCTAAATATTAGGATGCAGAAAGATAAGCAGATTGATCGTAAGATAGGTAAATGAATACATAAAAAGAAGCGAAGAGAACTAATTAATCAGTTTCATCTGCAGCCAGCTGATAAGGAAAGGTGCTTCAGTGGGAACTGAATGTAAAGGTATATAATCTTCAGAACACGTCTCAAAAAAAAAAAAAAAAGAAAGCAAAACAGAGATACAGAGACATAGAGCAACAAATAGAGCAAGAGAGACAAATGGGAACCGAGAGAAGTATTAAATATCCGAGAGACAGATAGAGAGGCAGAAAAACTGAGGGTAGGCAGATAAAAAGAAAAAGGAAGACGGATAGACAGAGAAATAGAGAGAGGGAGGTAGAGAGAGAGAAAGAGAGATAGATAGATAGATAGATATAAAGAGAGAGTTAGAGAGAGAGAGAGAGAGAGAGAGAGAGAGAGAGAGAGAGAGAGAGAGAGAGAGAGAGAGAGAGAGAGAGAGAGAGAGAGAGAGAGAGAGAGGAGAGGAGAGGAAGAGATAAAGGGGGAGACGGGGAAAGTATTTATTTGTTAAAACTCTATACAAGATTTATTTTTTTTTACATAATGTAGTATATAAACTGAAACTGTGTAACGTAAAGTACGCTTTACATGAATACTTCTACACGGGCAGAGCTTAAGGGAATATATGGATAATGCGCTATCCTCGAGCCACCCACTGTAAGTGTGTTAGAATGATAGTAACAAACGAAAAACTGATCTCAATTTTGTGTAACAATACGTATTTTAAGCTAAATGAGATTCAGTTTAAGGCTAATAAGTTTTAGATTTAGCAAACTTTTTTATACATCAAAATGAAATTCTAGAATTAGGAAAAGTACTAAATTATTGTCTTAGCCATCGGAAAGGACGCCAAGTCTGAGCCAATACAATAACATATCTACTGCAATTGCGAAAATTGCTTTGTTATTATAGAAAAACTGTTCTATTTACACTGATCTGTCTACTAAAAAGTTGGTAAAACAGAATACGTCACACTCTTAATGAACTTAGCCTGTCTCTCTCTCTGTAGAGTAGATTTTATGACTAACTCAATACACGCATTGTGCTGTCACTAGGAGTGTACAGGTTATATTTATAGTGAGTGGTATCTACAAGATCAGGCACACACAACACCACATATAACCAAATCTAAAGGGCAAATCTACAATCCTTAACCCTCTCCAGCTCGCGACACAATTTGACGGCTTGCTTATGAAGTGACAAAAATGTGAACAAAATTCTCATTAACTCAAGATTGTACTGGGAACTGCTATTACATTTAATAGACAATAATTTTTGTGTATCAATGTCAGACATTCTGCTCTACGTTCATAGTATCTATTTTAAAATAATCTTGTTTTTGACACAGTTACTCTACAATGCTGTTGTATGGTAACTTATGAAAAACCCAAACGAATAACCGATTGAAGAACACACAAGAGAGGCATTTTAAGGAATGCGCGTGAATACATTTGTACAGAATCAAAATGTACACAAAAAATTCCTCATGCCATTTGAAATACTCTGAATGACATGATAATATTTATAGAGTCCCTTTCTAGCTTATTATGCTGTTTTTTTTTTTTATGAGATCAGCTTTTAGACTTCAGTCACTGAGGTTATCTCACTCTCTTTCACTCTGTGAACAGTCAGCGTTATTGTAAGGAAAGTTTCATCCACTTCGTTTAAGAGTAAAACATGCCGATCAGTTGACACCAGTTTGTTTTTGAGATTGTCACCTATAACTCTCAGAAAGTTCAAGCAAGATGTCCCAATCACTGTAAGCTTGACATCCACGTGCGTGGTCAGGCCTTAGAAACAATTGAGGCACAATCAGAGTTTATAGAAAATTCATAAAAATGAATCATGCACAGACCAGAAAACTTTTCGCGAATTCTAAAAGATTTAACAAATATTGTCTCAGAAAAAGATATACTTGGGAGAAGTCTTAGATTCAACAATGCATAGACTTAAGTCATAAAGCCAGTTTATGAGTTACAGTACAAACTAATTTACAGATAGGATGATCATATAATAGAATAACAGTATTGCTTGAACAGCGGTAACAACAATGACAACATTATTTTGCATTTCTCACTACAAATTAGCTTGATTACAATGAATGAGAGTAACCTCCCATAGAGATGCAAGTATAAATGAAAACAACCAAATAACGTCAATGGCCTATAAAGTGAGTTTTGAATGCAACTGCACCTCTTTGATATGACATGTACAGTTACAATTTTATTTCAAACAGCGTTTGCGGTCCAATTTTTCAAAGTTAAAACTTAACTGTTTAAACTCTAGCAACTTTGCTAACGACTTGTTTCCAAAGAATTCAATGAAATTGCACCCCGTCGTTTTCTGCGAAGGTTTTTCTTATCTTTATTCTGTGGTCATATAGCTGCTGTTTAAGAGCATATTGTTGTTTTCACTATATTACCATATGGGCAATCAACAGAAAAGCAATAGCTCACTTTATAAAGATGCTACGCGTACTTTAACTATTCGTTCATTGTAGATCTTTAGGAACAATTCTAAAGTATGAGATCTATTTATACATTTGAGTCATTTTTTTTTCTATAAGAAATGTCTTTGTGGAAGAGTCGATGTATAAGATAAAAATGATGAAATCTGTATAATTCAAAGCTTCAAAGAGGTATCTGTGGCGATTTAAAATAAGGATTACAGGAATAACAAAATTTTAAAAATCAAGAAGCATGACAATTTAGCTGGTGATATTGAAATGTTGGAGATATTATTAGGGTCCATATATTATTTATAATGAAATTACAATTACATTATTGTTTTACGAACGAGGTGAAGGCTCATTTTCATATACATTATTTTCAATTATTGTTTCATACAATAATAAAACGCAAACCCATATATTTCTAAAATGGCCGCACAAATGGAGGTCAACCCCAGGCTCCAAAACTATACAAACATAAAAAGTAATAGAAGCATAAGGACATGTAATAAGGTAGTGTAAAATGTTTTGACAAGCAAGGAAAAAAATCAGCAGATTATTATAAACATTCGTAGCACACGCAATCTGAAAACTATAGTCAACGAGCATATTAATATTGAAGTTTAAAACATATTTAATATGCATAAGGAAAACGAATCTTTAGCTGTAAAAATCATGAAATAATCCCTGTACAGTATCATTTTGAAAAATAGTCGTCGAGGTGTTGTCTTAATTTTTATCTTACATACAAAATAATTAGTTATCTTCATGAAAATTGTCTGTGTGCGCATGGAAAATACCATATTTATTGTACCTCTTGAATTCAACAGACTTTTTCAATACTCTAACGTTTCCTTTCTTTTCCCGTCCCTTTTTCTCTGTATATCTCCCTTTCGCTCATCTTTTATCACTCTCTGTCTCATTCTCTCTCTCTCTCTCTCTCTCTGTCTCTGTGTTTCTGTTTATCTATTTCTCTCTCGCAAATGCCTAACGAAAATTTCACACACAAACATAGGATTTATATTTTACAATCTTTAAACTAAAAACAAAATATGCAACAGCAACAGCAAGAAGAAAAAGACAAAACATCACAGACAGGAAAATAGAAAATTACAAGGACTTCAAGTAGTAGTCCTGATCTCAGATGGAACCGTGGTGCATTCGATCGAATGAAACATAGAGCAGTTGAAGTTTTTTTAATCTTTAACTTGTTATAAAACAAGGCTTTTAGCACATTACAAGATTTAAACCAAATCTGTTCTGATGTGAACCAAACGAACCATCAATATCGTTGTTCCGCTTTATATGTTCAACCAACATAAATCAACTTTGTCTGAAAAGAATGATTGCTTTTGTGTGTGAATTTAACTACACCTCCATAAACCTTTTCATCTTAATACACACACACTTTCTCCATTACCGATAACCATTCATAAGGAAAATACACATTCCCAACTCTTGTTAAATTCCCACAAGATTCTTTTCTCTGAGCCAAACCGCCGAAACACAGTCCTGCTCGTGTGATTGTCGTCTCAATGACAGGTAATGCTAACCTCTCCTGGTTCATCGTCGTTAGTCCTGTAACACTGATCTGTATCCATTCAAGAAGTTTTCTTAAAGAACTTGAGAGCCTTAGAATTCTGAGTCATTTCTAGTAGTTAAGCTGGTTTTCCAATATATTGTCATGACTTGGAGGTTCCTTGTTTAACATAAACATGACTCTTCGTGTGCAACTTAAACAACAACGTTTATGTAAAAAATCAGCACTACCAGCGGGATTAATATTACAAAAATCGAATAAAAGGCATTGATAAAAGCTAAACAGATACTGTTATAACTTTCAGAATTTAAATCTGAAATTAGTGCACATTGACGACCATTTATCGAATAATTGCTTGTATGCAGGGTATATGCATTTCTTTTACCTTTTAAAGCCACTGACACACTGAGGGACTAATCAATCAATAATCTTATGCTCAACCTGTTTTTATGCTTGTCTCAAAACGAAAATAGGCATTACAAAACTGTAAATCAAAATGTCGAAACCATAAAAAAATTAAACAAGTTAATTTATTTTTATCATGTGCCGAGCTACTTGCAGAGGATATAGCATGTATGATCTTATAAAATTATGCTTTGTAATGTTCTGATCTTTGGTGAATAAAACGAGACAAATCAATGGCATCTAACAAAATCGTGAACTGATAAGAAAAATACTAAAGATTAGTCGCCCACAAGCCGTCCGTTCAACAGCTGCGGCAATGAAAATATTATGCAAATAAAAACCATCTTTTCTTCATCTTTCTTTCAAGCTATGTTTTACATAAAGACTTCCTATATAGAAATATATTGTATCACAAATAGTTACAGATTATAGACAAGCAAACAAGAAAAGTAACAAAATTATAACAAGTGTATAGTAAAGAAAGAAATATTGGCTCTAGAGAAAAAAGCACATGGACTTTTACAACAAAACCAATTTTTCAATGAAATTTACTCACTCCACAAAACTTTCAAGGAATCAGTAGAATACACCATGATTGCTAACTGAAAAGACAGGTTCTTGAAAACTTTCACCCCGCCTTCTTCGCTCCACAGCATTTTGTGGGTTTTGAATCGACGAGGTAAAAGGTGAAGGAGGACTGTTGTTTTTTTTTTTTAATTAGTTACGCTGTTAAAACAATCTGACCTATTGAAAATGTGAATATCATTTAAGTTAGGAAAATATTTTGATTCCTTGTTCATCTACCTCCACGTAAGTGTAAAATACGCTCATGAAATAATACAGATGGTGCTTTAGAGCAAATTATCTAAAGCTTAACATTCCTTTAAAGTGCGACTGAGTCCACACAATTTGGCAACTTAAGATCATAATCATAAAAAAAAAATGATTCTAAGAAGACAGTTTTTCTGAACACACAAATTCAATCAATATTTTGAAAAAAAAAATCACAAAAAATATAACGATATCACGGGATCTCTTTTGTTCTGTTGCGTCTTAATCATAAAAGTATTGAGTCGTGTCAATATCATCGGTGTCCTCGGCGGTATTTGCCGAAAAGAATTTTTTGGAAAGCACTTCGGAACTCTGGGCTGAATATAGTGTAAATGATAGGATTCAGCAGACTATTAAAGTAGCCGAGCCACAAAACGAAGCTTCGAGCGAAGTCAGGAATGTTCGCCGGTTCCTCAATAAATGGACCAATGAGAGCAATCACAAAAAATGGCAGCCAACAAATAAGAAACGCGCCTGTAATGATAGCTAGAGTCCTGGCAGCTTTTCTCTCTCTTTTCAGTTCCAGCTTTTCCCGAGTGCGAGAGTAAGGCGTATAGTTAGGCGCCGAGGAGCTGCCGTTATTGCCGTTCGTGCAATGATGTCTCTCCAACATGGCGATGCTTTGGTCATCCTCACAGCCGTTAGTGAAGGGATCTGGCTCTATAGCAACAGGCGGCAGTTGCTTCAGATGATCATTCTTCGGCGTTGGAGGCATTGAGGCTACACTGCCATCGCTGCCCTGGAGCCCGTTTGTCGTCTCCACATCAGGAGAAACGTTGCTGGGACATCGCGAGTGATGCTGTTGCTGCACTTTCGCGACTTGTCCTTTCTTTTTACGCTCGGGACGCGGAGAGCAGCCATAGCTTTTGAGGCGGATGCGGCTTTTCTTTTTGCCACCATTTGCAGGATCTGGAGAACCGCAGCCATTGCAGTTTGCACTGACCATGCTGTACTCGGTTTTTGGCGATGCCACTAGCGTCGTTTCCTCTGTCTTCTGACGTGCTTTGCCCCCTTGAAATTTGTCCTTGCGGATGCGAGATCGGGCAACGAGCCAGATGCGCGTGTATATTATCATCATGACCAGCATGGGCAAGTAGAAGGCTCCCACCGTGGAGAAGATGGTGTAACCCTTGTCCTGCGAGATAATACACTGTCCTGTCGCGTCAGGGTCATTGTCTGGGTCTCTCCACCCAAACAAAGGAGGGATAGAGATAAACAGGGCCACAATCCATACCAGTGTGATCATGAGAAGAATCCGCCGAGCGCTGCGTCGTCTGATGTAGTCTATGCTGGTAACGGCCCAGTAGCGATCCATGGCTATGACGACCAGGTGGAGTATGGACGCCGTACAGCACAAGACATCCACTGAGATCCACATATCGCATACCTCGGAGTGAAGAAACCATACCTGAAATTTACAGCGAAGGAAAAAAATAAGAAATTTAATACTGACTCTCAAAATTATGCTTGTGATGAGCAAGGTGTTTTAAGAAAAAAGATAGTAAATTATTGAAGCTAACTTGAAAAACAGTTCAAGGCAAAACAAGAAAAAAACCCAGTAACTGATAAGTTTGATGAACAATTTAAAAGGTCCGTACAAAAATATCGACCCTTAAACAGAATTTAAAAAAAATGAAAAAGAGAGAAAGAAAGGAAGAGAGAGACAGAGAGGTAAAAGGTGTGGTCTGTGTGTGAAGGTGGGTGGGCTGGTGGGGCAGGCTCGAAATGGGAATAGGCAAAAAGAAAACAAAAAAAGAAGTTAGATTTAAATGAGACTAACTTATTTTCGATTCAATGGAGGTGGCACACAAATGTTACTAAACGAAAACAAATATTAGGAGAGGCGAATATATGAGAATGATTTTAGATCTTGCATATGACTTAATAGGACTTCGAATCGCTTCGCATTTCCTTTCATTATGACGCCCTTTTCATTTTTAGACACAATTAGCGAGATTATGTTAGCTTTCAACCAGCTACTTCAATCAGGTGGCAACTCTACAATCTCATATTCGAGCCATGTTTAAACTTTTCGACGACGTAATAGGAGACCATATCATACTTTTTAAGCAAACACACACAGAGACAACACATTGATTCCTATAGTAGGCATAAGAGCTCTATTCAGAAGCTAACAAAGACAGAATTGATGAGATTATTTAAACGTGAAACTGCGATATGTAACGACAGCCAGAGGTTTTAGCAATGTTCAAGCGCAGTACAAGAGATTTGGATGTTGACAACGACATGTCTACTTCAGAAATAGTGTGTCCATCACACTTGGATTCTCTGGCAGCACTTATCGCATTTAAGGCATTTGTCAAGTTGACGGAACTGCCATTGTCAGAAAGTGCCATTAACAACACAATGGCTTAAAACATTTACGTCTCCAGTTAAGTTCTCTTATTAAGAGCCCACGAGCACACCTCCCCCACACACACCGACCCATATCTAAAAAAAAGAAACACAACAATTCTTGGGTGTCCTGTTCAACACACAAAAAAGCCAAATTTTCAAGGACAAATTGCAAAATGTAATCGTGGGAACATTTCCAAACGGTTGTAGAAAAAAAATAGTAAAGACCTCCTTCCATTTGTGGCTCGAAGCTTCTTACGCATCTACACCGTCGGATCAGGATGCCTCAAATGCCTCTGTATCCTGCTTGGTGAAAATCTACAATTCTTCACGATTCTGTGCGAGTCGATTACGTGCTCCAAACCCTCTAAAATATTTAGTTAGCCTGGTTTGGGACAGTACTTGGTCGAGTAATATTGACAGAGTTGTGAAAGGTCTCCCTCTCAATTAAAAAAAAATAAAGTTGATGAGTTTTGTGGCTTTGTTGACAGGTTTTTTCGTTTCTTCCTAGTTTCTCTCAAAAAAAAAAAAAAAGGCGTCAGCAACTTTCTGTTATTATGTGGACAGCAGTTTCTCTCTGCACTGTATAATGATTTATTGATTATGTGTTTATATAGTATATATTTGAGACCTTCTTAAAAGCTGTTTCCGAAGGAAACTACCTACTTTGTTTATTTCAGACTGAGTCAATGTCTATGCGCCGTAATTGTAAGGTAAATTGTATTCACGAGTGCTTTATGGAGTTTGAATTGTGTTTCTTTCCATTTCATCCTTTCTGATTTGTATGTTCTTCCGCTTGTTATGTGTAACAAGAAAGCTGCTTTCTCCCTTCAATGCCATCTATACAGCTTATCAAAGATCCAGATTGTTAGTTTCATCTTGTTTCGTCTATTCTTATATTAAACTGCCTTGCCCATCTAGTCCACAAAGTAAATATAGCCGTCGTATATATTTTTGTTTTGCTTCAATTCATTTCTGTGTAAGTGTTGATTGTCACAGTGATCTTACTGATCCTATTTATTTGAGGCGTGGCTGAGGTACAATCCATGACTCTGCTGTGTACTGACTTTCAATTTATGGAGATAAATAAAAATAAAACTTAGTGCAAAAGTAGGACTTATACAATTTTTTCTGAGTACAAAAGATTGAGATTGTCAGTCAATCAATAAATTTGCTCACTTTAGCAAATAGGAAAACGTGGTTTACAGTAAAAATTGTCACGTAAAAAGAAGGATTACTTGAAGCAAAAAAGAGACATCATAAAATGTGGAAGTCGACAATGAAACCGACAAACAGTTTAGAAGATGCAAACAATTGTTCTAAACCTCTAGTGACAAGAAAATTAACGCCACAGCTCTAAACATGAGAGTTGAAAAAAGAAACAAGGAAATCATGATAAATGAAAACACTACAAATGAAACTTTCGACAATGAAAAAAAACCCCCAAAAAACAACGCCGTAAAAAGTAACAAATATCGGCCCCAGCAGCGATGACAATAATGGAAAAACATCAGGAGAAACTCATTATCTCTGTGTGTCTGTCTGCACCATGAGAGAGCGCAGTACCAATAACATGCCGCTTCTACTTTCAATCATCCGACCGCACCGCTCGACACAATCAACTCAACAATTTGATGAAGTTTTCATGCAAGCCGGAGGATAAGGTCTAATCTATCTGGAGGAAATCAATATCTCCCGAGTCCCAAACTGGGACAATAACAGTCTAACCGTTTATGGTAACAAGAGAGTCACACGGTGGTCCACTTTGCAATACTCTTAAAGACAGGGTTTTTAAACTGACCAATTTCATTTTAGTTTTCTTCCGTTTTGAACCTTTTAACATACGGAAGGTTCACACTCGTGATGTTCGATCCAGTTTCATAACTCTCTTTAGTAACATAGTAGGAAGCAAACGCTGTTGAGAAGAAAGAACATGAAAAGCTGTTCAGAATTCATCAAAAACTTATATTGTATTATGATTCTTTTCATATTGAACAAAAAACAGGACGTCCTTTAAAATTGCTACCTCTGCTTTTTCTTTGTAAAAAATGACGATCATTAAGCTTCCTTTGGCTGAATCCATAACAAATCAAAAATCAAAATAATGATGAGTGAAACGCTGTTAAAATACAAACGCACATATCTATATATTATATTTTTTCTCAAATTCAAGCTTGATGATTTATATGACCAATGAGAGCGAAATTGTATAAGTAGGGAAAGAAAAGCCTTATATAAAAGCAAATACAAATGGTCAGCTACCTTAAACGTCCATTTCTCGTATTCTTTTTCTTTCTAACAGGTCAGGAAAGTGCTTATTTTGGCTGATCTTGTCCGCTGAAATCTATTAGATTTCGCCCTTCTGGCGCCTTTGACCGCGCGGGACAAGACACATATTACCGGCAAGGACGAGACACACTGGTGCTTTCTTATTGGTAATTCTTCCCGTCCCATCCTTCACTCGCCCCCTTTCTACGCCTGTCCAAGAGGTCGATGAGGGTCGAATGGGTTTTGGAAGAGTGCCTTTATCGGCCTTTATCACTGTGTCCATTTCCTCGGCCAAAACTCTCCCTTATTCAATATCTCCTTTTTCTTCAATAAAAAAGAGGTCTGTTACCACCGCTTTCATTCTCCACTCCGTCCCGTTACTCCTGAGCCCAGCAACAGTCAAGGCTGATCTTTTAGAAAGATACTTAATGATTATAGTAGCATTCACAGTCCCAATACTTTTTTTAAATTGTCCATTCATAATAGCAGAAATATGCCATTGGCTGAGGTACAGTTTTAATTATACTGCTGCATTAATGGAATACTATTAATTGGCATCATAAACCGATAATCTTTTTCTTCTTTCGCCTTTGTTTCTTTTTTTTTTTTTTTTCTGGTGGTCATTCAGTTGACGGACTTGAATTTCTCTTTACATTCATTATTGGATAAAGTCTTATGAAAAAGATATTTTTTATCCTCCATTACTGTTCACGCTCACATCTCAGCACTGACGGACAAAACCCAGTCCTCGAAATGGATTGTTTTTATATGTAAAATCAAATTATAGAAAAGCTTTATATTTGGAAAATGCAGCTGTTTTGTTAAATGCAAAATAAAAAAAAGATGGAAACAACAATAACAAAAGATATTTTTAACACGTATAAAAATTCATGCCCTATTGAAGCACAAAGAAATAAACACAGAATATTTGGATACCTGGAATATTTGGCCAGGGAAAAATTAAAAACATCTTTCTTTATATTTTCATGTGAAACAGCCGATTCCGTTTTTCTGAGAGCTATTAGATAAAGAATGAACTAATAAAAAGGCTTACGAATAGTTGGAGAACAATTTGGGAGCATAAAAACGCTGTTAAATTTTATATTGTTATCCAAAAAATTGTCATGTTGGAGATTCGAAAAATTTCAATATGAAAAAATTAGAATAGTACAAAAATAGTGTTTTATTATGCATGACGCTTGAAAGTTTGTGCTCAAGTTGTAAATACGCCTGTTAGAACATCTCTACATATTTACATTTTCGCATGAGTCATCATCGGATAGAGACTGAAATTAGGAAATTAAATGAATGTGGACTTCTCTGAAGATTGTAAAATTATTTTTACAGATCGAAGAGATAGAGGGGAATAGAAAAAAGAAGGAGAATGAGAGAAAAACAGAGAGAAAGACACAAAGAGAAAAAAAGAAAAAGAGACCAAGAGAGAGATGATGAGATAGAGAGTATGAAAGAGAGAGATACAGACAAAATGAAATGCGCACAGAACCATTATCTCGACGAGACGTCACAGAGAAGCAAATTTAGACGCCCTGTAAGTAGCATGTGCGTGAGAGTTAACGTAAGAATAGCTCATTCGATCTCAGTAATGAATTCTTGGAAGTAGTAGAGCTCATTCACTGCGATAACCCAAAATACAATTGATTGTATTTGCCGAGTTTAATTTTTTGATAAAGAGTAATTTCTGCAGGTTCATTTTACATTCAAAAATTAAACATAGCACATGCTATTAATTGTATTGTTGATTATCACTGTAAATCACTTCCGAGAATTCATCGTTGAGAATGCATGGCTACAAACAGGTCGTAGAGAGAACGCAGAGCTAGAGGTACCACTAAACTGATGCGTGCCGCAACGCGAGGCTCCCATTAAGAGGTTCTCACAAGCACACGCTGATCACATAAGCCCCTAACAACGCGGTAATCAGGGCTAAACTTTCAAAGGCACAATGACCGGGACGAGTAAACAAAGTTGTGAGCTGCCGAGAGAAAAGCGCCAATAAAATTGACCAGGACAATGAGTAATTGCCAGCCAATGACAGGCTAATGTGACCGGTAAAACAGAGATTAATGGAATCTAACTCTTTCCCCCCGCAATGTTGCAAGAGAAATAAGTATAACTGCAAAACGTCAGTGGAGTTTCCTGTGCCATTCAAATATTATCTCGATCTGGAGATAATAAAAAAATTGTACTCTTCATAGGATTTCTGTCAAGTTTACAAAGATTGACGAGCGACCAGAACCGTTGTCCTGAAATTTCGATTGAAGGATAACCCATTACGTAAAAGAGGTAAACGGATTACATGGAAAATTGACAGCGTGATATACAATTATTTAGACAAAAGATAAGAAATATGTGTTGTTAGAAAGCCACAAACATAGTTGATAGATAAAATGAGAGAATATTGAAAGACAGATAAATTGATACAATTTTGTTTTGCTTTGATTTATTGTTTGCTCCATCGCATCAGGGAATCTCTGAGTTTTACTGATTGTAATGAGGAAAAAAGAGATAGAGATTGAAAGATAAGCTTTATATTTACACACGCAGGTCTTATTTTCAAATATTTCAGGGAAAGTGAGAGAGAGAGAGAGAGAGAGAGAGAGAGAGAGAGAGAGAGAGAGAGAGAGAGGGAGAGGGAGATAGAGAGGGGGGAGGAGGAGGAGAGGTCAACAATGAAACTGATAAAGGAAAAAAACGGAGTATATTGTGAAGAGAATAAGTAAGAAAATAACAAATAGAAAGATAGTGAGGAGAGAATAAAGTTGGGGAGGGAGAGAGAGTAAAAGTTGCAAGGAATGAAAGAGAGAGAGAGAGAGAGAGAGAGAGAGAGAGAGAGAGAGAGAGAGAGAGAGAGAGAGAGAGGGAGAGGGAGATAGAGAGGGGGGAGGAGGAGGAGAGGTCAACAATGAAACTGATAAAGGAAAAAAACGGAGTATATTGTGAAGAGAATAAGTAAGAAAATAACAAATAGAAAGATAGTGAGGAGAGAATAAAGTTGGGGAGGGAGAGAGAGTAAAAGTTGCAAGGAATGAAAGAGAGAGAGAGAGAGAGAGAGAGAGAGAGAGAGAGAGAGAGAGAGAGAGAGGAGAGAGAGAGAGAGATAGAGAGAGAGAGAATAATATTTATTAAAATACTAAGTTTTAAGTACCCCAATCCATAGACTGGTAAACTAGTTTCAATCCCGAACTCTACAGCCAGTAATTTTTTAAATTTTTTTTTTACACTTACGTAAAGATAGAACATACATTTTCGACATAACTCAATACAAGGATACCCCTGCCCGTGGATACCACATAAACTTTATGAGCCCAGCGCTTCATCTGACAATAACGTGAGAAAAACATTTTATCTCGTGTTTATTTGACAGGAATTACCTAATGAAATGGCTACATTATTTGTAGGAGTGTAAAATGTGGACATTGGCCCCAGGTAATCTTTCTTACACAATACACTTCCTCAGGGTATAGAGGCAGATAATGTTCGCTCTCTGGAATCTCACAAAAACAAGGACTCCTTTGTCAGAGCCAGAACGTTGCTCACGCCAGAAGCTACGGGGGTCTGGCACTTATCTTGATCGCCGCCTAATTCACCGATTATTGTGGTCTGCGAGGTGTCTTTGTCCGTTAATAATTTGTGCGTGTTCTTTTCGCAGGATAGGTGTGGAGTTGGTTTAAAGTTAGGAAAGAAATTCATCACAAAAAATTATTCATGTAGCACAGTACGTGGAAAATAATAAAAAAAGGACGTTAAGGTAGTCGAGTCCAGGTCCTCTGAAATACTCTATTTTTGAACTTATTACATGGCAAAGAACTTGTACATATATTGTACAATTTTTCGTTTTCGGAAAGATAAATTAATCTCCTAATAAAGACTTGTAGATTTTCTTTTAACTTAAAGTGTACAGCAATTAGCAGTTTTCATTATGTAAGCTTGTTGAAATGTAAGCATAATTATCTTTTTACATGTGATGCGAATATAATTTATGTTGTTGAAAATCTGCCAGTTTCGACAGTCAATTTGTGCCCGTTTTTTATTTACTTTTTTTTTGTAGTTAGGGTGAGCCAAACGGCTCAGTAGTGTTGGTGAGGCGCTAGTTATGCAGTTCCAAGGGGCTGGCAGCCTCGGGAGGGAGAGATTGCATCTGAGGTGTAAAATGGCACCTGAGTTACCCACCTGCCTATCCGGAGAGAGGGCCTGGCGCCCTAACAATGTAAACAAACCAGAGAGGTTAACACAGTGATTGAGAAATAATAGTCATGGACGTGAGCACTCCGTATTAGCAATATGCTGGCGTTATGTTCTGGTCTGTAGAGGTTGCGAGTATTTTTTTAAATCCTTAAGGAAAACCCTGGTGAAAGATATGGCTGAAAACTGAAAAAATTACAAGATCTAGAGATATGCAGAAAATAGGAGTTTTAAAAACAAAGAAAAAAAACAAGAAAGTGAAAAAAAAAGTAAAATTGCCACTTTTCCAAATGGAAATATATTGACTGGAAAAAAATGCAACTCATAAAAGGAAAAACCTGTTGCACAAACATCTCTTCTGGTGATAATGCTTTTATAGCATGCAAGAGTGCCTTTTGTCATGCAAACCATAAAGGAAGAGAAAGTAAGAAAATGATGGCGAAAATTTAAAAAAGTTTTTGATAAAGTTCAAATACTCTTAGAAACTGAAAAAAAAACCAACACTAGAGAAGAAAACCAAAAATAGGTTTAGGTGATTTTCATGACTTAAAAAAAAAATTATTTTATGCATACATGCCATGAAAACTATTTTGAGAAGCACCTCAAGCAGACTTGTGAATTAAGCACTGTTGAGAAAAACCATGCATGGTGCTCCACATTTTGAGAAGCACCTCAAGCAGACTTGTGAATTAAGCACTGTTGAGAAAAACCATGCATGGTGCTCCACATTTTGAGAAGCACCTCAAGCAGACTTGTGAATTAAGCACTGTTGAGAAAAACCATGCATGGTGCTCCACATTTTGAGAAGCACCTCAAGCAGACTTGTGAATTAAGCACTGTTGAGAAAAACCATGCATGGTGCTCCACATTTTGAGAAGCACCTCAAGCAGACTTGTGAATTAAGCACTGTTGAGAAAAACCATGCATGGTGCTCCACATTTTGAGAAGCACCTCAAGCAGACTTGTGAATTAAGCACTGTTGAGAAAAACCATGCATGGTGCTCCACATTTTGAGAAGCACCTCAAGCAGACTTGTGAATTAAGCACTGTTGAGAAAAACCATGCATGGTGCTCCACATTTTGAGAAGCACCTCAAGCAGACTTGTGAATTAAGCACTGTTGAGAAAAACCATGCATGGTGCTCCACATTTTGAGAAGCACCTCAAGCAGACTTGTGAATTAAGCACTGTTGAGTAAAACCATGCATGGTGCTCCACATTTTGAGAAGCACCTCAAGCAGACTTGTGAATTAAGCACTGTTGAGTAAAACCATGCATGGTGCTCCACATTTTGAGAAGCACCTCAAGCAGACTTGTGAATTAAGCACTGTTGAGAAAAACCATGCATGGTGCTCCACATTTTGAGAAGCACCTCAAGCAGACTTGTGAATTAAGCACTGTTGAGAAAAACCATGCATGGTGCTCCACATTTTGAGAAGCACCTCAAGCAGACTTGTGAATTAAGCACTGTTGAGAAAAACCATGCATGGTGCTCCACATTTTGTGCCCACCTGCACAGCGGTATTATTTATCAAGGTCTTGACAGAGAGGAGCAAACAGAGAGGATTACAAGAATGTCTCGAGAAAACATGCCAAAATCTGTGAAGTTTTAAATAGCAACTAACCATCCCTTGACAAAGTAAAGTATATCTCCATAAAAGGTTAAAGCGAGAGTTGCGCTGCATAACAAAGGGAAAAAATTACTATATTATATAAAGAGTTTCTGGAAAATCTTAAATATGAAATTAAAAAAAAATTGTGGAACGACGTTTCTAAGTATCTGTGTCTCTCTCACTCTCTCGTCATCCCCTCCTTCTTCCTTAAAAAGTCTTTGTTTTAAACCTTCTCAAATACGAATAGAAATTTCTTGAATAACTGTCTTGGGAAAAAAGATGACGAACACATTAAATTACATCCATTTGAGCTTGAGCGAACTTAGCTCTGTGACCAGAAATTCTTCCATTTCTTAGTCCATCAATTTGTCACCCAATATAGTCTGGGCCAGCATGTACAAAGATGAGAGCCTAATACCAAACAGCTTAAGGTAACAAAGGAAAAGAAAAAAAATGGAACCAATTAACGAGCGTTCAAGTTAATGTCGACTTCCAGCTCATCTTAAGAACGATGATTAATTTTCCCCCAGTGACCGTAAGAAATGATTAATGCTGCTAGCCCTGATTTTCCTCTCATGGCTCTTTATCTTAAGACCAATAATGATTAGTTTTTATCAGAAAAGCTAATGGTAAAGCATCGCTGATTTTCATTCTGACAAATCAAGAAATTTCTTGGCTTTTCATGGATAGTTACAAAGTAATAAAGTGCCGAAGTCAACCACGCGATGTTCCAATATGATTAGTGGATACGAAAGGCTGTTATTCATTAATTTTATTCTGGAACAAGAAAAAGTAAGGTCAGTATATCAAAATCACAAGGTTCTTAACTAACTCATTATTTTTTTGCTAAATCACATCTGAGTTAAGCTTCAACCATGATCAGAAGATGTGCTGGATTCTCTGCAAATTTATGACTTTAATAATACAAACAGTGAGATATTTCATTTCATGTTAATTCTCACTAACGTACCAGTGTCAACAACGATAGATAAACGGTATAGAAAGACAAAATATGAAACCAGTGGAAAACATAAAGTATGCCCTTCACGTTTGCATTGTTTGACAAAAATGCCTGTCCTGATGTGTGCACACAGAAGAATAGCTGAATATTTTTTAAAGTATAAGACTTACTATGGAAATTGCATGCTTCATGAAAAATTTGGCAAATAGCAGCAAATAATTTTGATGCTTTCCTACCATCAATGCAATTTGAAAAAATCCTTTGTATCCCAATGATATACACTGAAAAATTTTTTGATATGTTTCGTTCGTATAAAAAGATGTTACACACAATCAGCTGATGCACATGAATAATTATGATTGTTTTACAAAATATAAAAAGTGCATAATTTTTTCGGTTTTGTGCGTTTCAAATTGAAAAAAAAGACCCCAAGAACTATTTCTACTCGATATTGATTGCGATCATTTTAGTTTATGTATCTAGGTGACGATCTAATAATGTATGGCGAAATTTTAATAATAACTTGCGACTGCAGATAATTTAAAAAAAGAAACAAAAAAAAATTAATGACTTCTTATTAAGAAACTGTTTTATCTTCCTTAACAGCATGAAGTGAAGCGAACAGGACCAGGTTGTGCCCGCATCATTCTTCCTGCGTGCACTCCACACTGGCAGGGTGAGTATCTCAATCGACTCCTCCCTGCAATGTTCTCCTAAGCACTCCTCACCCCCTCTCTCCAGCCCTCCTGTTCCACAGACACAGACTTTCGTCTGGCTCTCGGAACCTGGTGGCCAGCACAGGGTTCTGTAACTAACAAGATTGTTTTGGCTGGACTGCCGGCCCGGCTACTATAATAAATATGCTCGGCAAAAAAGCATCGATTCCTCGTGGGGTTCCCTAAGATGGACAAGATATCCGCAGTGCTCCTTTCAGTTTGCATTGTAAGATGTGCTGTAATGCAGATGCCACTCTAGACTTTATCTCACATGTGCGGCTGAAATATATTAGCTGTCTATGCATGAGGAGACTTTTCAAGCGAAATATCTTACATGTTTTGAAACATTAACTTTTTAGTATATAGTAAAATACTGTTCAGTTTTAATTTGAAATCACATTTATATCGATCAATTTGGAATAAAAAAGGGCGACATCTCCGTAAAGACTAGATTGGCAGATGTTTAGGAACGACTTCTGATGCAACACCAAGGAAATCACAGAAAATCTAATATCTAAAAACTAATCATTTGCAAGAAATAATGGTATCAGCTAGAATTTCTACAAACTAAAATCAGAACGTATATATCCGTCAGCCTGTCTTTATTAAAGTTAATTTGAAACTTATGTCAATGAAAATAAATATCGTCTGCTTTTATAAAATCCCTTTAGTTAGAAACATCAGAACAGTATTTCCTTCTACTACTTTATACTCGACTTGCAAAAAATAAGACCGAGCTTCACTTGTTAGTGAAAACATAACGAGTTTTCGCCATAGGCAATCCTAATCTGTTTTGAAGATACGTATGTTAGTGTCACTTCAATCATAAATTATTATACTGATACGAAAAAATCTCCTTATTTTAGAAGCCTCCTTTTACTATAGTACCCGGGCAGCACTCAAGAGAGTTGAAATGCAAAGGGAAAAAGCCATTATAAATGATTGTTTGTTCGACTAAGTCACAATAACAATTACGCACCACGCTAAGTTTCAATAAGACTTAGTAATAAGAATTACTTTTGTGCGAGGTGCGTTTGTTCTCTTGATAATGTGAGACTAGCTAGGCATCGTAAAAACTTTATGGCTGATTTGGGTAGGAATTAATCAGAAGCAAAGATTTCACGAATCGCACTTTTCAAAGGCGGAATCTAAATCTATCTAAACATACAATACAATTTTCATAAGAAATTACGCTATTTTATTAAAAAACTATTAACTTTTTTCGATGATGAGAGGCATTGTTTAGATTTCTCCAATCTTTGTTAATATAGAATTCAATTTTCTCATTTGCACATTTTATATCATCCTTTCTAATTGTTGGCTTCAATTTTAGCATCTGATTTTTAAACTTTGCTATTGCTTCGTGTGCTCGCTAAAACATAAAGCAGAGCTCTTTTAGTGTAATCACATTCACTGCAGAAATGAAGATGAAGAGGATTTATTTTAAACTTAAACTTACGAGGGCAGGCTGATAATTAAGTTCCGTTTGCTAATAACTAGGTCAATTTTCGTCACATCGACCTAAAATTTCATACATATACTCCCGAACCATTTTTCTAGACTTAACTATAACAACAAGTTTGTGTGACGTCATTCGTGCTCATAATGCAGTGACGCGCAACACATGATGTGGTAGCCATGTTTATGAGACAATGGCGACTTCCAATGACCTTCTCATCAAACAGCGCTCTGTTATCGAGTTTTTGGCAGCTGAGGGATGTTCTGCTGCAAACATTCATGCAAGAATGAAGACAGTTTATGGTGAAATGTGCATTTCAGACTGTGCAGTTCGCAAATGGGTGAGAATTTTTAAAGGGGAAGACCCCAGAGAGACAATTCTGCGTGATCGAAAGCGTTCGGGTAGGCCCCTTTCCGCATCGGACACGGCTCATCGAGAGAAAGTTGACTGCATGATTAGAGCTAATCGAAGGGTCAAACAAAAGGAAATTGCAGATGAAGTAGGCATTTCGAAAGAACGAGTGCACCATATCGCCACAACTGTACTGGGTTACCGAAAAGTCTCTGCCCGTTGGGTCCCAAGACAGCTCACTGTAGAGATGAAAGCGCAGAGAAAGGACATGTGTACTCAACTCTTAGAGCGTTACAATGCAGAAGGAGAAGCATTTCTGCAACGCATTGTGACTGGAGACGAATCCTGGGTCCACCACTACGATCCAGAATGTAAAGCCCAATCGATGGAGTATAGGCACAAAACTTCTCCAAGTCCAAGGAAGTTCAAGGTTGTTTCCTCTGCAAGAAAGGTCTTGTTCACCGTTTTCTGGGACATGGAGGGAGTGGTCCACATGGAATTTCTGGAGCAAGGGCAAACTGTGAACTCAGAGCGATATATTTCAACACTCCGAGCTCTCAAACTCCGACTCAGACGTATTCGGCGTGATAAGGACTCAATCCTGCAACACGACAATGCGCGCCCGCACACCAGTCGCCAAACTCAGGACGCCTTAAGGCAGCTGGAACTTACGACCCTACCTCACCATGCATACAGCCCCGATCTTACCCCCTCTGACTATTATTTGTTTCCCCAACTCAAGAAGTACCTGAAGGGCCATCACTATGACAATGATGAGGAAGTTATCGCAGATGTTCGCAGATGGTGCCGTGGACAGCCGTCTGAATTCTTCGCTGACGGCGTGAGCCAACTAGTGAAACGTTGGAGGCGGTGTGTTGATCGCGACGGTGACTACATCGAAAAATAGAGTGCTAAGTTTGTAGCTGAGATATTAAGCTTTCGTTTGACGTATTGTTTATGTATATGCTGTGAAAAATTAAAAAGTTATGATTAAACGGAACTTAATTATCAGCCTGCCCTCATATTTTTAGAGGCTTTTTTTCAAACTTCTCAATAAAACCTTTCGAAGTTTTGCTAAGCAAACCCAATCTAGTATACCGAAATAGATTCTAAAAAATTCGTGGCCGAGTGTGAGAGTGAAACAAAAAGTTCAATATATATCATAAAATGTGATGCATCATACAAATTAGAACGAGTAAATTAAAAAAAATTATTGATTCATGAGAATATTTCGAATGAAAATTTGAGTTTCTTAAATGTACAGTAAAAGTCATAAATGTCGTAAGTGTTTTCATGGTCATGAAGTCGTAAGGCAGCACTCATTCAATAAACTTCGTTGACACAATCAGATTGAAAAATGGGAATCATAGATCCCAGGGAGATTTCGTTTAAAGAGCTACATTATGCTACTGATTGAAACAGAAAATGTGATTCTAATTATCTTCGTTCATCCCGCGGTAGACGTAAACCTTGCTCTAAAACCTGTCCTAGTCAAGAACAAGGCAGACTGGATGATGGCGCAACAAGAGTCGTTCAAGCGAGCGGTAATGTAAGTTATGGAAAGATTAAAAAAAAAAGTAAAAGAAAAAAAGTGGAGAGGGAGAAAGAGAGAAAGAGGAAAAAAATAGAGAGAGAAAGAGAGAAAGAGGAAAGAGAGAGAGGGAGAGGGAGAGAGAGAGAGAGAGAGAGAGAGAGAGAGAGAGAGAGAGAGAGAGAGAGAGAGAGAGAGAGAGAGAGAGAGAGAGAGAGAGAGATGTTTCCAGCGACAAAGACGAAGATAAATAAAACTAAAAGGCACACCTATAGAAAGACACGCTGGACACAGTATTAGAGACAATTCATGGATGGATATGGAGACCGAAAAACGGATAACAGGGTATGGGAGAATGGTTTATAAAGGATGGATTTGGTAAGCATGAGAAATACATAATAGAGCGGAATATAGTTAGTAAAGTAAAAATGGTGAGGTAGAATTAGAAGAAAAAAAACTTAGGACGGGGATAAAACAAG
>JAWDGP010002185.1:1285000-1312202 GCA_033675545.1 Elysia crispata | reverse complement strand
CGTATTCTAAACTTTTGAGGTAATGAGCGCATACTAAGCCAATTGCATTTGATTGGATATGGTTAATATGCAAAGTATATGGAATATTTGTGTGCATAATCATATTTTAAAGAATATTGTAAATATGTAATTAATAATCAGCTGCCCAATATTTTTTTTTGCTGACATTCCATTACTTGTACATTTATTTCAAGTCAAATTCAACAATCGTTTGATATCATGGTATACTAAAGTACATACTGATAATAATTATCTTTGTTAAAATGAGCATGGAAAGACTTTTATATAAATCAAGTTCTTGATTTAATATCATAATACAAACTGTTTAATGAAACCTGTCTTTATTATATTTTTTTTACTTTTAAACTATTTAAAAAACGTATAGTATTTGCTGAGATGTAATGCCTTTTATAATTTTTTTTGACAGCTACTCATTTGTTCTACTCTTTCTTAAATTGTAAACTCGAAGAAAAAAACAGTTACTACTTCATGTGTTTTACCATTGTAGCTGAAACTCATCTTCAGCCATGATAAAATAACTCTTTATTTCTTGTATGGAAAATGTAAAAGAGAAATTTCTTTACTTACAGCTTGTAGACTTAAGGCTTTTAGTCTTTGGTATTATGTATAAGTAGTTTGCTGCAGAGACTTGGGCAATTTATTTTTCAAATTCTCTTGCATTTGTTTGCATTTGTTTTTATTGTGGAAGAAAGCTGCTTCATGCTCATGCATTGATACAAAGCGAAATTCATGGGAAAATTGTGGGGTTTTTTTTTTTTTTTTTTGATGTTTAGAATGTATGTGGATACAATTCAATGATTCAAAAGTTACACTAATCGGGGTTTTTTTTTTTTTTTTTTGTTCGTGCAGCAGTAAGATGCTCCAAGCTCTTGCAAGGTAACTACAGATTTAAATCAGTTAAGCTTTTTCAATAGTTGAAAAAAGTATTAAGGCTTGTGGAATGCCCACAGAACAGGTGATCCTTTGCCTAATCCAGACATAAGCTCTTCCTAATTTATTTTCTTTGAAAACATAATTGAAACAGTTTTTTTCAAAGAATTTTGTTTTATATTTCCCACATACCCTGTTCCTAAATTTAAAGTGTAATTGATTTACCTTCTGTTATCACAACTGGAAGATAAGAACCACTTTCAGAAATGTGAAGCATACTCAATTTACAGATTCACCTCCTTTACACGCTTTTATATGACAAATATAGGCTTAAACAAGTGTGAGGTGTTCTTGAAGAGGTAATAAAATCTTTATTGAAGAGGCAAAATATAGTGGATTTAGACAGATTTCTACATATCTGTTTGATAAAAATGAATACTATTTTAAATAATTTGATTCTATATTATTTCCTTTAACCTTGTTCTTAGATTTTAAAACTCTCCAAAAAGTTAGGTAAAAATCGTCAAAAATGTAAGTTGTTCTCAATTTACAGTTTCACCTTCTTCGCCTGCTTTTGTGTAAGAATTATTTGTGTTAATACGAGTGTGAGGAAAATAGCTGCCAACTAGTATCGTATAATATGTATTTTCGGTCTGCATTTGACCTTCAGATTACGTCTTGTCTTGTTTCGGTAAAGCTAAAAAGTATGTATTTGACAGTATTCCTCCAATTGAAGTAAAAATACATGCTTTTTGGTGGATCGTTTATAGCTTGCAGCCATGGTGTATTTGTTAAAGTTATGATAAGAGAAAATAATATAAAGTTTACAATTACTTATAAGTAACAGGTAAGCTTGTAAACGTTTAATTACGCTTGTGTTTAACTCAATGTTGATAACTGTATTTAATGGGCTACATCATCCACCAGGTTTGCAGCAATCAATTTTATTTATATTGCTAAAAAAATCTGTATTTGCCTTTTCAAAAGTTGCCAGCTATGTGAAGTGTGCTTGGAGAGGTACAAATCTCTGCCACAATGTTAAAAAAATTCTTGACTGAGGAGGTAAAATGAAGGAAATTTAGATGGATGTAGGTAATTTCAGATATACTGTACTTAAAAGTTGGCAAACCAATGTTCCAAAGAATGTTTATCAGTTCTGGTATGATTTTTTTTCTGATTTCTAGCTCTTCTACCAAGTGCTATGTTGACAATCCCTCCAACCGTAAGTTAGGGCGAGTGGGACTTCCTGTCAGAACAGCTGTCCACAGGGAAAGTGTTCCTTTGCTTAATCCAGACCATAGCCTTTCCAGGCAAAAGAAAAGAACCTTCCTTATTTTAAAAATTCTTTAAATTAAAGATCAAGTTGCTTGGAATTTGGAAAAAATGATATTAATTACACTGTTTCTACTTGTAAAAATTCTCATTGATTTGGAGTGTGCTATTGACAATTTAAGATTTAGAGCAACTTTTGAAAAGTGAAACATGCTTGGTTTATAGTTTCATCTTCTTTTTTCCTTTTTTCAGTGACACCTATTATTGTTTAAAAAAGGAAGAGGTGTATTTCATGAGGTGCAAATCTCTGCCAATAGTTTTAAAGCTTTTTCTAAGATACAAAGTAAAAAAAAAATGTGGTGTAGGTTTTGTTTCTTGTAAAAATATTAATGAAGTTTTTTAAAGCGTATCGATCACTGCTTCCTGTTTGTTTTTTGTTTTTTTTGAGTGGGCTTGTTACTGAGCAGTTTGACTTCATTTGGCATAAAATCTTTTTTAATCACTGTTTTTCCTCAAGAATTTTTTTTTTTTTTTTGTAAAGCAGGATTAGTGTATTATAAAGAAAGCCTGTATTGACTTCATAAAAGCCATTTAATTTTGTCAGCATGAGAGATCTGTAGAAGCCTCTAAAAAAAGATTAGTTGTCTTTCTGAACTACTCAGCATCATTTAATTATTGAATTGAAGAAAAAAAAACACATGCCCGCTGGAAATAATTGACAGCTTATTGCTAAGTGGCATCTCTGTAAATAAAAATCAATTTTTTTATTCACTTCATGTTAAGGAGATTCCATTTCTAGGATGTACCTTCCTATAAATACGTGTTGAAAGGACCCTTCAACTGCTGATAGAATCTGGACTGGCTATCACCAAACGAAAAAGTCAAGGTCCAGTCAAAGTGAACAAGAGAAAGTGAATAAACAAGCAACATATTCTGTTCATTAATTTTAAGTTTCAAACTGCCTATCCAGAAGTGTTTTCGCAAAATTAGTAACATCTCATTTCCCTCAACTTTTAAAAGAATGACATCGAAAATGAAGTTAAACAACATTCATTATTTTAATTATTCTTAATATTACTTATCTGTAGATATGTTTAATGATTGGAAGTGTGTATATAAATGATAATTTTTAAAGTACAGAAACTCAATAGCAATATCAACAATGTATTTTCAGCCCAATTGATGGAAAGGTGTATACGGACAACCCTTTCAATCGGAAGCACAAGAGAGTAGGGTTACCTCTGGGATCCCAACCTATAAGGTGGGGTGATAGTGTGTATGCTGATAATCCAGTCAACCGTCACTTGAATCGTATTGGCCTGCCTATGGGAAGTAAAGTGGTAACAAAGAGTCAGCTGCCACAAATTTGCAACTGGCTTGAAAATAAGGTGCATATGAACATAATTAAGAATATTTTGCATTATTGTGTATCATGTCAGTCAAATCTATCAAATAAGATCCTTTCAATAGAGACCACCCCTGTAACAATGTCAAGTACAGTTGAACCCATAAAGTAGTAGGTGGGGAATAGCAAGAACCCCTAGAACGAGATTATTTCAAATGCTCATATTTTCTTCTTTGGGCCCTATAAATTATTATGGAAATAACGAGAGGAGAAATATGCCAACTTTGTGAATAACAACAGTTAGGTGCCTCACTTTTAAGGGGGAAAAAAACAGAGTCAGTGAAGCGATATGCTTATGGCCAAGTATATCTGGACCTAGCCAGGCAGCCATCACACAGTTTGGGTTTTTTATTGTTATTGTTTTGTTTTTTTGATTATACATATTTTTTATATATAATATATTAAATTATGAACTGTTAATGTGATAAAATTTTATGTCTAAAGATCTTCAGCTTATGTTTTAGTGTGTGAATATATGGGAGACCAATGATGGATATATTATGTAATAACGATTCAACCTAGTAGTCCATGCTATTTTGAGTACTGGACTTTTATGATATGCATTGTCAATTATTTTTCCATTTACACCTTTTTTTTCTCATTCAGTGTTTGATTTTATATTTTATTGATGCAAGCGTATGCATGCATTAATACGTTTGATCTTTTAAAATACCTTTATCTATCTTTTTATTCTAGGAACATACTCAAAAGACACTTGATCTTGTTGAGGACAGTGGATTTATTGGCTCTGAAATCTTGTCTAGTTATGGCTCCAGTGATAGAGAATGGGATGAGGAGTCTATTGATAATTACAATCATGTACGAGAAACTCTAAATCGAGCAGAGCAGGAAGATCTGTGGGCAGAATTGAAGAGCAAACCCATTCAATCTTGTACTCTATCAAATGACACCAGCAAAGGCAAGGCAAACCAGATGCAAGGCAAACCTATTAAGCTCAAAGATTTGAATCTGCTTGATAAAATTGGACATGGTGGATTTGGGGAAGTTTACCTTGCAGAATATGAAGGTGTCGCATTGGCAGTGAAGATCTTAAATCAAACAAACCTGTCCAAAAAGCGCTTGGAATTATTTGAGAAGGAAATAATTAATCATAGCAAGTTGGACCATGCCAACATTGTTCAATTTTATGGACCATGTTTGGAGCGACCCAATTTGGCAATTGTAATGGAATATATGGATACAAGTCTTTGGGAGGCTCTCCATATCAATGAGGTTTGTCTATCTTTCACTTTTTAATAATCATATTGATTTTGAATGGTGAAATAATTTGCAAAAATACCTGATTTAGTCTGCATTTAAAGGTCTGGAGAAAATTGAATTTTGAGAAGACCCAAGTGCATGGTTCAGGCATAAGGTTAATAATGCAAGCCCTGTGCCCTCCATTAGTCTACACATAGTACAAGCATTGAGCATCATGCTTTTTTAGAAATAAATTGTGTATCATGGTTAATGCAAAAACATTTTGTTCCCTAAATGTTAACAGCACTATGAAATTTTGGCAACTCTTTTTAGGCAATATGTGGTCTTTTAAGATGAGCCCTAAAACTGTTTTTAAAAGAAAATTAGAAAAAAAATTGTAGACATGTACATATAATTTTAGGTTTATTGTTATTATATGATTGTATTCGTCTTTAACAAAACCCAAAAACTTGACATTTTCATTGTCATCATTTTTTCTTGATTCTTACCTATCTACTTATTAATTCAGAAAGCTCACATGAGATCAATCCTCATGAATAATTAGAAGGCCAATTTTTTTTTATATCTAGTGCTAAATATGAAATGCGCCTGCTTAATGAATGCAAAATACCATTTTATCCAGGAAATAAAGAACATTTTCACAGTTGCGTTCTTTGACTTTATATGCCCTCTATGATATTTAGAAATTTAAACTTAGGGGTTGAAACATGTTACCCACTAATGCCATTTTAGAAATCAGTAGTGCCCTGATAATCTTTTTTTTTTTAATTTTTTAAGCAATTGGTTGAGAGGAGATGAAGTTTAAATTAGTTTGTTAAAGATCATGTCCTCAGGCTTTTAACAGGGGACAGAGAGTAAGGTGATAGAATTTTTAGAGTAACGCAGGGAAATGTAATGAAAAAAAAAACTGAAGTGTGCATAAAGACAGGGTAAGTTCTATGAGTTATGCTTGCTATTAGCATTAGTAAATCTTTTTTTTTTTCAATTTTCAGCACAACATATAGCAAATGGTGTGTTATCTTTATACATTTTGAGTTTAGTCAACTCTTCCCATTGTTTTGTGATTGGCTGTATTTGGAGTCACACTTATCAAATAAGATGATTTGTCTCTCTTTAAAGTTTCAACAGTTTTAACTACTTTATTTTTGTACATGAAACTAACAAGTTTTACTCTTTTTTTCAATGTAATAATTATTTTTAACCTCAAATCTTTTAAGACTTAAAATTATAATTTGCTTTCAAAAATAATGTAGATTGCAGCACACTCATTTGTAGCTTTCTTTGTTTTGTTGGTTTCTTTTTTCCTTCATCCTTATTTAGGTAGGATTGTAGAAGGCTTGGGATTTTATTTTGGTGCTAGCCTTTGGTTGAAAAAAGGTACCTGATGAATGAAAATAAGCCCTGACATATGATGTTGCAATAACAGCGATTGTTTTTATTGCATTTACATATTTCTCACAGAAAAAGTCTTTAACAATATTCATATATCCCAAAATTCTTTGTCATTTCCTCTTATTCCCTGATTTTTTTTTTCAGGTGAACTTCCTGCTGATCCACAAGTTGCATATCATACAACATATTACGTCTGGTTTAGATTACCTTCACGGAATTCCACTTGTGCATGGAGATCTAAAAACTCAGAATGTGCTTCTCATCAACGTACCAGACACACGCAACTTTGACAAAGACCTGTCAACAGTAGCGAAACTTTCCGATTTTGGACTAAGTGAGCTGAAGGCAGACACTGAAACCAGCCAGTCCTCTGAACAAGAAAAAAAGTTTCCAATAATGGCCACTTTGCGCTCTGCTGCTCCTGAGGTGATTCGTGGAGAGATGCTTGAAACAAATGAAATGCTCAAAACAGATATCTACTCAATGGGTCTGATAATTATGGAGCTTGCAGTGGAGCAAATCGCATTTGAGGATTTAACCATGGCTCAACTAGTGGAACAAGTCGGAAAATTGGGCACCAAACCATCTGCTCCGCCAGGGCTTAACTTAGATAAATATCTTCAGAGTATGCTCGACAAATGCTGGAGTTTTGAAGCAACTGAAAGGCTAGATGCAAGGCAATTGAAAAAGCTTGCTTCCAAATTAGAGGCCATTTTGGAAGAAGAGTGAATCTATGTGTAGGAATCAAACAAGCTCCTTATGAGTTGCTGTGGTCATCAAAAGGAAACAAAACTATCTTAGAATCTGTTAAGATTTTAAAATGATTGAAAATTCTCCAAGAAAAATTCAGGTTTGTTTGTTTTTTCTTTTTTTTTTCTAAAGCTGAAAGATTTTTATTTAAAATATATAAAACTTTCCTTTTCTCTTCAGGGTAAAAATTCTTGTTGAGCATAAGAAAAATGCGTATTTTTCTTTATTCATTTGGAACAACATGTTCACTCATAAATTACAATTGTATTTTACTCATCTATAACTATATTTATTGTAGATGTAATCAGAAAATGGTCATTATGAAAAATGCAAAATCAAATTTAAGTGACGAAAAGTGTTTTTTTTTCTTGATGTATGATCTTCACTCCTCACTGTGATTTTTGAGAGCCATTGAGCCAGAGTGTGGCCAAAATAAATGTCATATAAGGTTAAAAATGCTCTTTGTGCCTTCTTTAATGTTAAAGACAAGCTATTGATATTATGCTTTTCTTATTATAAATTCTGTTCTATCCTTTGCAGCTCTCAATTTTAGTTTTGAATCATCAGAGGATAGGAAAAAAAAGTATAGGCTGAGCTATACTTAATTGTAAATACAGTTATACAGAACTATACAGTAATTCCCCATAAAATAGCAAGTTAAAAAAAAAAGGATTAGTCCAAATGTGTAATTTTTATATGTTTATTTTATTAAAAAAAACTAATTACACCAGAGAAAGTCAGTAAAAGTGCCTTCCAAATGAAAATATCTTTTTTTTTAATTTTTTTTAAAAAGTCCCATTTGTAATAATTTGCAACACCAATAATTTTTCCTTCTTTGTTGCCTTTTTATTTGTGTTTTGTTGTAGTGCTGAAAATTTAAATGCTAATTTTAATTTAATTATTTTATCCTCATGGGCTGCTGATACTCCACTACTGCATACATTTTTTGGTCAGATAATTTGTTTCATATTTAAAAATTAAAACAAACATTGCACTAGAAAGGTGTCCTTAATAATACATACTGTTGATCTTATTTTACATTATCTTAAACTATGTTGTTTTTACCTGTTAATTCATGTTATTTGAACCAAAAAAAAAAAAGGATGGAACTAATTTTGTACATTTTCACACTTGAAACAGATTGGATCATCACTTTTTTTTATTTTTATTATTGCTGTATCTTTTTATGTGGTTTAGGCTTTGTGTGTTTGAAGCTAATGAATTTAATATCTAATTGCTGCTTAAGTTTGCTTTGAATTTATGTAAAAAAAAAAGTATTTTCCGTTTTATTTCCTTGAATTTTTTTATTACTTGAAAACTTTAATTTTGTGATAAACTAACTGGATCATGAAGTTTTTAATGAGTCGCAAAACAATGTTTTTTGTCTTGTAGAAAATAGTTGCTTAATTTTTTTATTTTTATATATTTATCTTTTTTACGTTTTCTCTATGTGTGTGTTTATGTAACTGTGCGTTTGAAGTTTATGAGTTTAATCTCTAAGTGCTGCTGATGTTTGCTTTTAAATTTATGTCAAATGTAAAAAAAAGAAAATTTAATTTTTTTTTTTATTATTGATGGAAAGTTTGAATGTTTTTAATTGTAATTTATGATGTGTTTGAAGTTTAGGAACAAAAACTTCCGATATAGATATTCAAAATGAGTACAGTGCAGTCAAGCAAGCATTCATTGAATTCTTACGGGAATTTTTACCTGTTGGAGGAAGCTATGTTTAAACAATTCTATTTATAGCACCCAGGCCCTGGATTTACATTTCGCACAGCTTTTGCGAGTATTTTGAAGTACATGTACATTAACAACGTATAGAGGCTCCGTGTTTTCTTGACTACTTGAAATTTGTACAATTCCAAGCATTTGGGGGATACTCAATTTTTCTTTCTCGTAGTATTTCAAAGATCCGATTGAAGACCGCGAACTTTTGATGCTAGATGATTAGATCTAGATCTGACTCTAGGTCTACATTCATATAGCGGTCGGAAACTTCTTTCTAGTGTAAATTCAGTCTTAAGTCAATGTTCAAATACAATGAACCTTGCTTTTTCCTGAATAATCTTAGCCATACAAGGACCCTCTGTCAAGGCAAAGCTAGATCTAGACCTAATTCCACCACAGGACCAGATAATAGATTAAACCCGAAGTTCACTATGGTCAATTCAGAATTATACCTTTTGAGCTTTTTGGTCTTTTAACCATCAATAAAGAGATCTTACTCGCCAACTTTTTTTCAACCTATAAAATGATATACTGATTGATTAAGCAAGAGATGGGCTGAGGCAGGTTTACCTGTCATCATTACCCATGTCTTGTACACATGGACAAGTAAATCTTGTTTGCTATCGGCCCCTTTGAAGTCTTAGCCACAGGTAGACCTAGCATGCGCTGACACACAACTTGCGCTGGGTGTGTTGTATTAGGCTACTGTAACTGTAAGGTGGGATGGAAGAGGGGATGTCTCTCTCCCTAGAGACTAGGGATCAAAGGGGAGGCCGCCTGTCAACAAATTGTTTCTACACAGTGAGAGGGAGATATAGGGCTCGTTTTTTTTAATAAAAGCAACAGCTGTGTAGAGCACTTGATCGAAACTTTAGATCTGTGAATGTGATGGAAGAATTTTTGCGGAGGGAAGAACGGATGAGTTCAAGGGATGTGCTTTCGATATAATCGTTTTCTACTTTATAATCTTAAGCCTTACACTCTTTTTCAATAAAAAGATAAACTGTTGATGTCTAATTTAGTTCAATTATTTATGAAGAAGAAACTATACCTCTTAGTCTTAATAATGTTTTTAAGTGTTTATTTTTTGTTTTCTTATACAAATAAACTTAACGTGCCTGTATGATGCAATGATCCTTTCTTCTTAACCAGCTCTCTAAATCAATCCTTTCTTTCTATCTCTCCCCTTCTGCTTCTTTCTCTCATTCTCTTTATCTATATTTTTCTCCTCTCTTTCTCTGACCATCTTAGAGAGGATAATGCAACCAAGTGAAATATGGTTCTAAAATACTGTTCTGAGAGACAATATTACTGATATAAATCTTGGCAAGCATTTTGGTGCCCATTTAAAAAAACACGTATTGCAAAATCACTTTTTTTTCCCATCATGATGTCAGATCTTTTGCAAAATGTCATGCGAGTCTCATAGCCTTAATTCTATATTACCTTGGTCAATAAGAAACTTGAAAGTAGATTTTAAAAAATTGCCATTTCATTGTCCAAACAAGCTTTCGCAAGTCAGATTTGTAATTATTAAAGATGAAGGCAATACATTTTGAACAATAAATGCAGGAAAAAATTTTGAGAAAATAGATGGCCTTAAGCTGGTAGTGGTGTAACAGGGCCTATACGATGTCTTTTTAAGGAACATTTTTTTTTTATTATTAGTGCAACTTTTGCTTCATTTGAAAATCTTCCCTGCATTTTTCCGTGGAACCAGTTCAAGAAATATTGTTAGTGTCCACTATCTATGATCTTTATTTCAAAATTTTAAAACTTTTGCTAAATCATGTCTCATTTTGCTAAGAAAGATAACAAAACTGCTCAAACATATGTGTGAAAAGGACATGCCTCATTGCAACAGTGTACATCATGGAGGTAAATTTTGGTCGACTTGTGACAATGGATCACATACTTTTTCAATGCTGATGAAACCCATGTGTTAAATAAAATATATTCATATAGTTTTTTTTACTCTATCATGCATGTATTTCAGGCAAATTGTAGCAAAATTTGTGGTAAAATTCACCAACTTAGGCAAATAGCGATCTGCTGCACAATGAATGCAGATAGCAGACTAATTTAACAAAGTTCAAAGTAGGATAAGGAACTGAGCAAACCTTTCGGTGTAAAGGGTAGCCCTAACACCAACAGTAGTTTTACAAGTCACAGGAATAAATATTGTTTGAGCTGGGAATGTTTGATAAGGGCCTGCTATAATTTACAGTGGAAACTTCAATGCGTGTCTCAGAAACTGCAAGCAATGCTAATCACCTCCCAAAGAGTAGGAGGGAGCTGACACACTGAAAAAGAAGTGCCAGTACATGTATTAACACTTATGGTGATACTGGTACACAGGTGGGTACAATAATGTAGCAACATGGAACAAGGGAAAGGGAGAGTTGCTCGTTGCAGACATAGAACATACTCATTTGATGAGTCATAGGTTCTGATATGAACTTTTTTGTAAATGGAATCCTCTTATTTCGAAGTTTTGATTCATTCCCATACAATTTAAATTATGAAGTGTCGACTGTAGTTCGTTGTCAACTGTTGATTTTTCTTCTCGCAGAGCAATATATTTTTTTCTTGGAGAGGTAGAAGCTTGAAAAATTCTGAGCTATTACTGCAGTATCATATATACTTTACTAATGATACACATGAAATGTGTACATGTAACAATCAAATATGATTAACAAGTCATCTTAAAATTGATTTGACATAATATTATTGATTGTGCATTTTGATCTTGAATCCATTAAACTGTCCATCATCACCTTATATAAATGTTGGGTGGAAAATGAAGAATATAGTTTCAGGATATGACAAAAATCAATACAGTAAATGCAGGTACATGTATTGTACACAAGTGGTTCCAGGTGAATTTATGGTATTCCCTTACAGTTCTACAAGAATTTCTCCCATATAGGCCAGTGACAACTGGACAAAAGATTTATTAACTCCACTGCATTGTCCTTTTCAAACTTTAATGATGACACTCAACACTTTTTATCCTGGAGTTTAAATTAGCAAAGATGTGCTTTATTCAATTTTTTTTTTGTCATAAAATACCAAACACATCAGAGTGGAATATACATAACATGTACATCTATCACAATGCAGAACTAGGTAGGTATGAATAGAAGATGACACAAATTCTGATATTGTATATGTCTGTTTCCTTTTTTGATGAAATTAACAACTGACATATGATGGAAGAAAACGAACAGTGTAGCAGATTATTTACCTGGCACCCTGTTTAAGATTAAAAAAAAATTGTAACTCTTGATTCTAGAATTAAAATACAATGTTTAATGATGATTTGCTTAAGAAAAACATGTAAATGTGTAATGGTGTGGATCAACTATTGCAACCTGTTCAAATTGATTAGATGCTGAAAATCACTTTTTAAACACCTAACTTCATTTTATCCACTTTTTAAAAGTCATTTTAATTGGGTCAAGAGAAGCTTACGTAAGGCAATTGATACCTTTACATTGTTTCCGGTTTGGTTTTTTTTGCCACACATTGACATAAGAATTCTTTTACCCTCCAAATGTAAAAAGATACAAAGGTAAATTCTATATGAACTACCCTGTCTTTAAAAATGAGACTGTAAGAAAGAAACATAGCTTTTGAAAAAAAAACATTGAAGAGCAAACAAAAGTTTTTGGGTCTCTCAAGTAAGAAAAAAAATTACATTATTCACATTATTCTTAATCTTTTTAAGAGATAAAGGATTAAGGAAATTTGAAAAGTGGTTACCTCAAAAATGAAAAAAAAAATATTTGGAATATGATTTTGGCATCCAAGTATTGAGGCCTATGGGCCAGAGTTAAACGTAAAAATGTAGCAATGTTTGTTATAATTATACACAAAAATATGCTGTTGTATTTTCTAATGAACACTTTTGCTTCAAACTTCAATATAAATTATAAGATTGGAAAATTCTTTAGGAAATCTGAATGTAATAACTTTTTTACCCCTTGTTTATTCTTCACTTTCTATAAATAATTGGATTTCCACTCAAGTCTCAACAAAACCAGAATCGGACATCATAATCTTGCAGTTCAAAAATATTTTGAACTTGGAAGAATCTTATGTGTGCAAATTGTGTCATTAAATGTTGTGGGGTTTTTTTTCAATATTTATTTTTAAAAAGTAAAAAAAAAAGGAATATTCTTCTTGAGAAAGTAACTTTTTCAAATTCCCAACTCAAATTCATAAGGCCTAATCAGCTAAACTTAATTGTCCCCTTTGTAATAATTAAAAAAGGAAATTTTGCAAAATTCACCTATTCTGGATCAGTTGCAATAAGTATTTGTACTTAGCATTAAGTATGCTTCTGGTTTTCCATTTCTCATTTAAGACTTCCATCATTAACACAATAACAGCTATCACAAAAAAAAAATGATGTACAATAAACATGAGAGTGCTGAAAAAGATTATTACTTAAGTAAAACAGTACCAAACGTTTTAGGTAAGAAACAAAATTAGAATGGATACAAAGCATGAACATACAACATCTAATAGCCAGTGATGCACTGTAACAAAGAGAAATCACAACACAAATAAATTTACCTGAAGGGAGAACATAAGAAAAAAGATATCTTTTCAGCCTTATATCTTCAAAAATGCTTATGAGATGATTTAAAAAAAAAATCAGTGTGGAAATTACAGAGATGAAAATTATGGCATCAAAGTCATCTGTACTTTTGCCCAAATATATAAAGCACAGACACTCTTTGGCAAATTAATGATAATAGAATGGTGAGGCTCATGTGTGGTCCTCTTTCTTACAAAACGATTTTCCATTGCTTGGTAACAAGATGTGTGAATTTTTTTCTTTTTAACTGTGCTACTGAAAAACTTAGTCCAAACTAAGAAATAAAGAAAAAAATTTGCACATTTTTATACCTAATGGTGATAGTACTTAAAGGTTACAATTAATTATCAGACAACATTTAAGCTTAAGGAGGTTAGGTAAAAGTTAAGATTTTTAGCTCTATACTTTAAACTTGTGCAAAAATATACTTTTATTTCCTAAATTAAGATTTACTTAGGAACAGAGTAATTGAAACTAGTAACAGGATTTGTAAAAATATGATAAAAACAAAATATTTACGAAAACTGATAAAATAAAAAGTAATAATATCAAAAGTATACACAGATAAGTCTAGAGCTTGTAATGTGTGAAAAAAAAATTAATTACACAAAAACTGAGATGGCAAAATACAAGAGAGTGTTATCACTTAGCAAACATCGCTATTCAATTAAGAGTGGTGCCAACATCATTTGATGTTTTCACCAAATTTATATGATAAGTGACAATGCCTACTAGCCATCATTATCCTGCTATAAGGTAGTTTAGAGGCAATAACAATCAATGTCTGAGTCTTAATTTTGGAATGATAAGGTTTCAATATGCAGGGACTCAAAAAATTTTCTTTTTTTTTTTCTCTTAGCTCAAGAGGCCTAACAAGATATCGTCACCTTCAAGTTTCAATAAAAAATAAACCTGAAAACATTTTTCTATTTCACTTTATTTAATAAAGAGTTAAATTTACAGGCCTAGGCTCCACAAAAAAAAATGTTTCCTAGAAGTAAAAACTAATTTTTTTAAATTGTTTTGAAGAAAAAAAACCCATCTCAACAAAAAAGTTAACACAAATCTCAACCTTTAAGAGAAATAGACATTTTGAAAAAAAATGTACAGATAATGACAGATGTTGGCACAAAGAGGTAGCCTTTAAATTGTTTACAGTACAAAACTTGAAGGCAGCTTTAGTTTAGCACTAAATCACTTACTGCCTTCTGTCAATGTAATCTTTTGGTTTTGAAGCTTGAAGGAGCTTATACTTTTACATCATGCAGCGCTTATTTCCAGTCTGAGCAAATTCTTTTTAGTTTGAACTTTGAAATGCTTAAATGTGAAGGCATCTGACATTTTTTTCTTCTCTATAGGTGCTAAGAACATAAATGCATGCCCAAAAATGGAGCCTTTAGGAATGTCAATTTACTTCAAATATTGAAGGCATTCCCAGGTTACCATTGGTACAAAACATCAAAATACTCTTTGAATACTTTGTTATGATTAAATGCTGTGCCAATGTAAATTTTAAGATTACAACGAATAAATGGAAAAAAAAAACAAAAAAGTTTTCACTTCAAAATATGGAGAGCAACTGGGTGGTTCCTGTGAAGTTTGACCTCTGTGAAAGACTCACCCTCTAAATCATCACACAAGAACTGTGAATATTTGCTTACCATGACATTGATTTTAAAGTTATTGCCCTTTTCATTTTTCAAGCTTTAATAAGTTTGTGTAGCCACCATCAAGGTGCAGATTTACATCCATTTGACAAGAACAAGATCATAAAAGCTCTCCAGATGCCAATTTGCTGGTGACCAGTGATGGCTTTCTGCATCTGGCTGCTGGGATATTATCTGGAGTGGGAATTGTCTGTCCAACTGATTCTGTTTTTATTATCTTTTCTGGAGGTGTAGGTAGCTTGGATTTGTTATTGAGTTGAGCTTTGGCCATAGCATAATCTCCAGAATCAAAATATTTCTGGGTGGAAAAAAAAGGTGAAAAAGATAAAACGTTTTTTTTTCACTCATACTTGTGGGCAAAAAACGTTAACAATGAATTGAATAAGACTGGTTTTCTTTACCTTTTTAAACTTACAGTTCCCAAAACTGAACATGACGTACCATTTATTTCAATGTAATTACTCAATTCGATGGGCCTACTCTAAGTCTGACCTACATCTAGCTCAGTTATGAAAGGTTAACTTCCTGTCGCAGTCCAATAATGACTCATAACTTTCCCACTCCCTTTATCCCTAAGCCTAACTGCTGTAAAATGTCTGTAAATAGTTGGGCGGAAGCGGAACCACACTTTTAAGCATACCTATGTTCTTGCTAGGATTCATTTAGTTGCAAGCATACCCTGCCCTTTACAAGATAGAAATACATAAAGAGATGACTTAAGGGTGATTCATGAACTGTTAGTTTGTTTGCAACTAATCTTTATGACAGCCCAATTCTTTGTAAATTCAGTTAGTATTGTTAGGCCTAGTCCATGTAATTTCCTCCATCACTATATATATGCGAAATCTAAACTTTATTGATATTAAAGCCTGCAAAATCAAGGCATACAACTTTTTTCAAAAAGGGTCTGATTATTCCAGCATAAAAATTTTAACAAGTTTACACGACAAGCATAAAATTAAAGGCAAAATTATGGTTTATTTTAGACTTATGATCATAGATTCAAGGTAAAAGTGAAAGGGCAAAAAAAAAAAAGAAAAGGGATGATGTATCTGCAATGCTGTTCATGTTGCATATGATATAAGCATCATAAGCACTAGTAATACAAACTAGGGATGGAAAATGACAAAAATTTAAAAAAATCAATATGGTTATATTTCATATTTTTCACATCTGAAAAGAGATACTGCTCTTTCAAAATCAAATAAATTACACATTCACATCTGATATCCTCAAGTAATAGCTTTATGGTCCTTTGGAACTATAACTAACTCCATATAGATCATGTCAAAAATAAAAAAAAATAAAAAACGGTATAACTCATGTCTGAAATCTTATGGAAGAAGATGAAACAAGAAGGTTTATACATACACCACCCCTTTGCAGCCTTTTATTGAGAAGAGCAGAGCCACCACTTCCTTTTGCCAAATTCGGGTATTTTGCTTTCAGTTTTTCTTCTTCTTGCTTTTCCACCTGTTTTTTATCCTGAAATTAATATTAAAAAATGTATGATTTTCTTTTATCAAAGCACTTCAATTCAATTAAACATTCATACCAAATCAAAACCTTTGCTTGCATCTTAAAATAGACCATCGGTGTGAACATGGGTATACCTAGTGTCTTCAAGTCTGCCACTCTAACTACTGTAATGAAAGGTTTCTTCTCTTTTAATAATAAGAATAATTAGATATAAATCAAAATAAAATATGTGTGGTCAACTATTTTCTGTCATTTATAGATTCTGGTGAAAAGATAACATGTATTGATTATTTGATATGTTCTTTGGAAAATTTTTAATTCCTTATGTTCCAACAAATGATAAAACAAGAATAGAGCTGATCATATGTCTCAGCCACAGGTTGGTCCTGGGACCACAAACACTTTTCTTTCAAACTGAGCTATCTAGTATTTTGTTCATATGTTCCCATTGAAAACCTTTCTTTTTTCTCTTCAGTATCTTAGCAAAGTTATACAAAATCTTTACAAGTCAATTAATGTACTTTAAGCATCTATTCTGAAATATGTGAATGTAAATATGGCAACAGGTTTGCCGCTTGAGCACAAAGATTGAATGCACGGATTTAAACAATAATTCAAATCTAAAAGTGAGAGTGCTTTTGTTCAGAATACTCCTTGGCAAATTAATTAATTCGAAAGCACAGTTATGTGTAGACAGCAAAGCTTCATAACTTTAATTATTTGGAGTTTAGAGTTTGGAGAGACTAGACATTATATTTCAAATAGTAAGAACTTATTTATCTCTTCTCATGACTATTCTTTTCAAAATATCAAAAACAAAATCTTAACAAATAATAACAATAGTTCTTTGCAATTTTCAATAAGTATCAAGTTTTTGGACATTGCAGGTTCTCTTAAATCACAAAATTCCAATCAATAAAACCTTTATACCTGATTAAGCAGTATGCCTTTTCCATTGGTTCAAGACAATTTCAGTTATACCCTGGCTCTTTTCTTTTTTTGAAAAATATAACCTTGATTTGATTGTATTAATAAGAAAAAAAGGAATGAAAGGAGAATATCATAAATGTGTGGCATCGTTCTGCAACATTTATGAAATCAACATTTGATGCCACTTGAAAGGTTTAAAGCTAAGCTTTAATTGGGGAAAAAAATTTTTCCATTATCTCCTAAAAGTAATTTCAAAAGGAGTTACAGCTCTTTATAGAAAAGGATTAAGGGAGTGTTAGATTTTAAAAAAAAAAGTGAGAAACACTCACGTTAAAGTCCGGGATAAATAAAATTGCAATAAATTCTTGGCAACCATAGTGTTAGGGCTCTATTGTGGCTTTAATCCAAAAAGTAATACATTTCTATCAAATGCCTTTTGCCAGAACATATTAGGTGTAAAAGTGTTTAATAATCAATACGTTTAAAGCGACACTTCACTTGAAAACAATGTACTGAGCCACCATTTCTGCCCACAATGTTAAGCAATGCAGAGACAGCAAAAAGAAAGAGAGAGAAAGATATTTAGTTTAATTGTCTCTTTATTAATTCATTTTAAAACATTTTTAACCTTCTTTTTTAATCAATTTTCAAATAATGCCCATACATTGTTTATGTTTGAAGACCCAAGATTTAGACGAATAAATATGGGAATAAGGAAGTGTCCACACACTTTCTGTAGGCTTAGTGTGTCTAGGTCTAGATCTAGTTAAATCTGTCAGATCATTATTGTTAATCTAGATCAAGATCTTTGATTAAAATAAAGCTCTTGATCTACTAAATTGCAAGCTCTAGACATAAAAAAAGAAGGGAAGGGAAAATTTCATGGGAGAAATTGAGTGACTGAATGAGAGAGAGAGGGGGGGGGGGAACAGAGAGGGGGAGAGAGAGAGAGAACACAGAGGCATAAATTGAATATTGAAGAAAAAAAGGGTTAAAAAAAACAGCTGAAAGCCATTCGGGTCTACATTTATGCATGACAGAGAGGGAATGAGAGAAAGAAAACTTAAGATCTAGGCTGAATGATGAAGAATTAGAAAAAAATGAGTGCGAAAGTTTCACTTAGATGCCCCTGGACAAGACTTGAAATCTTTCTAATAATTATTATAACAGCGTGCCTTTATTTTTTTAAGTTCACAATAGTTAGAAGATATACTGAATTGTGTATTTTTATTTTTAATTATGAAATTAAAAGAGATTCATGATAGCCTGCTGATATTCAATTCCATTAAGATATTTCAGCTTGACTGAAGCAAACAAATTAGTTAACTATCAATATTTTGAGCAGCCCACTTTATCCTCTTGCTAACCTCAATGGTTTGTAAAACTGCTTGGCATTGGTTAAGATTTACATCTACATTAAAATCAGATACATCAGCTTATCTAAATATATATAAAAGCAGATTTGGGAGGCTTTGTTCATGATTCATGTGTCGATTTCCCAAAATGCTTTGTTTCATCAACATTGGCTAACTTACAACCACCAATTACAAGAGCCATTTTTTCATTCTTTCACAACAGAAGTCTTTCCCTGTTGTTCTCAATCCACTTGAGATGTAAGTCTAGGTTTATATAAATACGTGATTAAGAATTCCTGCAAGGCAGTGCATTTTTATGCACTTAACGTGAAAATCCAGAGCTCTCTAATAAGCATTTAAAAGGATCTAAAAACCAGATTGGGACAGAAGAGAATATTAAGTAGATTTCTTTTATTCCAAAAGGAATTAAAATCTACCTCATAATTTGGTGTTTAGAATTAGAATTAACAAGATATCTAAATTCTACGTAAAGATGGATAGGTGGGGGCATATATATCCGCATCACTTTTACATGAAAAAGGAGAAATATCAAGACTATTTATAAACCTCTTAAATACATGTACACAAATGCACCCCAGCCTCGGCAAATTGACACCAGGGTCCTGTTTTCAGCTTTTAGTTCATAAAAAGACCTTTATATCCATACTAAACTAAAGGGTATAGCTTCAATAGAATGTCTGACTAAAAGCAATTAAAAATAAAATCGGTGGTTTGGCAAATTAAGAGTTTTAGATCTACGTATAAATTCTCATACAGGACATTTAAAAAAACCTTAAAAATCGTAGCCTCCCGTTGATTATTTTGAAGTAAACTTTCATTTTGAGGAAAAAAAATTATAATTTTTTCAAACCCCTTTCTAAAAATCTGTGTTTTCTAGAATCAAGCTCTGCAGCAAAATGTCTCATTTAATGGCAACGCTACACAAATAAGAGCCATTTAAACTATTGATAAGGATAGCCAGGAAGAGGGCCCATCAAACTTGGTTACTCACAGTGTATGATACCTTTAACAGTATAAACAGTAAGGAGCACAGGAGTACGTAAATCATTGTTTGTTAACACCAACACACCTGGGGATTTTGAACTTGTTCTGATTGATCTTCATCTTCCTCTCTCACTGTTTCACAAGGAGTTGATGTTCTTTCTTCCTCAGCTGCCATTTTTCAGTCAGAACTATATAGATAAATCATTAGTTGAACACAGAGATTATAAATTTGAATCATTATCGCATTAGCTATTAAATTAAGTACGTTTTAGCTGGGTTTTTTAATCATTATTTTTTATTTAGCACATATGACAATATGGAATTTTGAAGAAAAGAGAAAAAAATCCACAAGAAAAGTTACTAATTTTATAATCTTTATGATTACACAGAGTGACCATAACTTACAAAATACCATAAGTTGCTCATGAAATAGTCTTCAAAACTAAAGAAAATACACTTGGTTCTTAAAGCGTTTAATAATATGATAATATTGCAATTTATTCAAAATAATTTGAGAAATTAAACAGTTTATGGTATGCTGCATCACATAATTTTTAAGATAATTTCAAATTTGGGTGTGCAGTTAAAAAAAATACAATCATTTGTTACACTTTTGATGACTAATTGAAGCCTTTGAAACCTGTCTGAGAGTTTTCTGACATACTTATATATGAAGAAGATTTTGTCGAGCACCCAATGCAACAACTACAAGGCAGATGGCTTCTAAAGAGCAGTCAATCTCTATCACTAATGATAACAGTAATATAACTCCTATGATTACACTATATGTCTAGTACAAATATTTATAATTAAAAGCTTATTAAGCATACCTGAAAGTGGCATTTGATGAAGCCACACAGGGATTGAAATACACCATAATGGCAAAACATATTTCTGAGGTTGTATTAGATGGGTTTTTTTTATACGTTATAACATTTTTTTTAATATGTGAATTTCTTATTCTTGCAGATTTTGAAATTTCCATTTAATTTGAAGCCAAAATACTTAATTAGATGTGTTAAAAACTGAAAGCCAAGATATGTGCAGTTACTTGTTTTTTTGGTTTTTTTTGGACACTGTATTGAAAGCCAATGAATTTCATGAAAACAAATGAAAAGACTAATGATGAAAATATGAAAGCTTTGAGTGATATTGGTGTAGAGAAACAGATAAATTAAAAAAGGACAAAACTAGATAAACGAAACAGCAAATAAAGGCTATATTTTTCTCTATACTCTTGCTTAAAATTAAGGGGATTAACCAAAACTATCAATTTTAAAGTCTAGAACAAAGAGTCATAAGTATTAATAGGTCTATCTTACTTGATGTAAATGAAATTTAAATTTCAAAATTAGACAAATTCTATAAGATGGACCAGTACTCCATAACAAATCTCTCACACTAAATAAATTACAAATTTTACAGCAAGCAAAAAAAATTTTAATAATCACAACCATCGAAATGTGGCTTTTTAATTTGAAAATATTGAATTGAGAAATTCACAAAGGGAGTGGAAATCCAGTAATGACGAAAATATTCCCACTTTGTGATATTTTGCAGAGTAGTTCTGGTATTCGAAATTTCGAAAAACACCTAACAGTAACAATGAAACAAAATGTGATTCATGGCAAAATTGTGAGTGGTTTAATTAAACCTCCTTAGTGCCAAGGCATGTGTGTCTCAACTTGGAATCTATAACTTGCTTTGTCTTGAGGGCAACAGAGTTGGGGTGGATTAAAAACTGAAAACAATTAGCTTTAAATGAACTTTCTTCAATAATCATTTCAATTTCAATTTGATTTCAGGCCAGTAAACTGAGAAGTTGTAAGCTAACAACTCTTAACTTTTGCAACAAAAAAGGAAACACAAAAACGAACTTTGAATTTGTGTTTATAATAACAAAAAATAGTGCATAAATCATTGTGTTATAGAAGTTAATACTGGGATTGATATAAAAAAACAGACTTACCACTTCTAGATCTTAAGATCTGCAGACTGGGTCACAACACAAATGCAATAAAGATCTAAATTTATTAAATCTAGAAATTTAGATCTATTTAGGCTATACTTTCTATTGAATAGATTCTGGAAATCCTGTGCGCTGACCACTGTTGTTAAGAGGCGGCCCTTTAGTTCGCCAGTCACCCGCCAGCCGCTAGTCTCAGTAACCTGATCAGGTCATGAGGTTAACTGCTGGGTGAATGGGTATTCCCAATTTTGAGCTAGAGTGTTTAAGATGCATCATTTTTTTGTGTTTTAACATATACCCATAATCCCACTAGCTGCATCAAATCATTGTCGATGGAAAAAATATAATTTAACAAATACCAATAGCGATCTATCAGAGAAAAATGATAAATCCGTGTGGTTACTTAAAGAAATAGACTTAGTTTAATAATTTGATAAGTTTAGACTACGGTTCAGAATAAGGTCTAATACTAGATCTAGATCTAGAGCAATATTATTAACAATGATAAGCCAACATATAAAAACAGTTTCGATATCATGTGGAAACATTAATTTTGTTAGTCTAGGAAAGCCTACAGTTTTTACGACAGAGATCTAGGAGACTTTGCGAAACACATAAACTCCCGATGAGAAAATCATGTCTTGTAAGTCGTAAGAATATATGAAATGTTTTTTTTTCGACAGGATATAAAATAACATAAAAACTCTTCACGGTCGAAAGTTTCGTTGTGAATTCATAATTAATTGATTTACGCTATAAAATGGGTTTGGAGTAAAAATATTGTCTGGTTTAGGAAATATTCATTCTGAAACAAGCGCATTGTCATAATTATAAACTCGAGCATTTTTCATGCACGACGTGGACGTTTTGATATAATTAAAAATAATATTATTTGTGTATGGTGAAAGTTATTGTGTTGTGTTGGTCAAAATTCGGACTTTAAAATGAATCTAAGTACAAAAATTTTTGAAAAAGTAATACTAATAGCAGAGATATTGCAATCTAAAACGTGGTGAAAATAGTGAATCTCAAGAACCACAGGTGATGCACAAGCTCGCTTGCTGGTGCTGTGCTGGCTCCACAGAGTTTATCGTCTCCTAAGTTTGCTCCACTCGGCCTGACAGGCCGTTTATTACCCATCCGCCCACTGCTGGCGGATACCTGGGGTATCCCTAGCCGAAAACTAAAGGGCCACTTTAAGTGGTTTTCAAACAGCCGTGTGACGGTGTCACTCCCTACCCACACACAGGTATACCCTGTTCTTAGAACTCTCTCATACACACACAAGCCACGCGTCTCTCATCATGCACTCAAAAATCCCACAGAGATTGTCGTCAGTGAATAAAACCTTGCTATCTAAATAAGTCTGGATTGCACGTTTTGTTCAGAAAGTTAGTGAAAACAATGACCAGGGCACCTTGTTAAGAAAGAGTAAGTGTTCTAACAGAGAGTCTATGAAGGAAAATCATAAAGACAGGATCAGGTCAAGTGTCATCCATGATCCATCAATAATAAAAGATGCAATTAACAGCTCATTTTGGCCGCAAGTCAAAAATGGGTCAGTCTTTAATGTGGGATGACTGTTGGAAAATTATGGTGTATTGATCATGTAGTCTAGTCTTTGTAGTGAGCTAACAGCTTTGGTTATCAAAGTAACGAAATGCACTTACGTTTTACAGCGCATAAACTTCGAAATGATAAATCAAATAAAATTCCCAATGACCATACATCAACACTATCTAATTGAAAGTCAAAAGATTTTGATTGACCATTGTAAGACCGAAATCTAAATCCGAACAGTTTGGGAATAAACAATTTGTACTATTCCCAACACCGGTTGTTGAATAAGCACAGCCATTTATAAACATGCATTTTTTCGTGATGCACACCCTCTAGCCAAGGTCTTAAAATCTCAAAATTTACTTGGGCAGTGGATACTGGTAGTGGTGAATTTTCTAAGTACGAATAGTTTGAAGATATGATATATGATGCTATAGTTTTTTTGGAAAGAGTTCCTTTTAGGTACGGACGTTTTTTACATAGAAGAAACAGTAGCAACCTTATAGTGTGTTTCATACTTAGATTTTAACTGATAAGAGACAGAGCTGAAATAAATTAATTTTATTCTCCTTCTTTGTGTAACCCCAAGCAAAAACCAAGCCCAATCTTTTTCTATGGTCCCGATAAAACAATGCCCTCTTTGGTGTGTAAATTAGTCCGTACCTAAAAGCAACACTTTCCATTTATTTTTGTACATTGGTAATTCATTGTTAGAAAATGATTTACATTACAAGTAGCAAATAACTGAATAGGCCCAAGTTCTTCTCTCTATGGCCCGTTCCCTTTGGTATGATGAAGGTACTTTATCCATTTGGAAGTCCTTCCAGACCTAGATTAAAAATAACATTAATGGTATAGACAATAACGAATTACTCTCACTACCTGCGACTTCAGTCTTCACAAGTGTTCAAGTTTGATTGCGAGTGTGTAAACAGCAGGCTACAAGCTATAGCCAGATCTGGTGGGTATGAGCGTCGCGATGACAGTGCTTGGTGGTTAGGTTTTTTTTTCTTTTCCGGCTATTGATCCACTGAATAATTATCAAGACAGGTCTAGACAAAAATCTATGTTTTAGAAATGCGTGTATCCATAAAGCTCAATCTTGACTGTTTCGTCCCTGATCCTCAAGTGAGTCAAATGAAACAAGATGGCGAAGAGCGCTAATGATGTCACGATTTCTTGTGCACAAATTGGGGCGGTGGAAGGTTGGGTTGTTTTTCTTCAGATAGAAGTATGTAAAGTTCCTCAAGGTCTTTTTTTAAATCCAAGGGTCTATATGAACCAATACAATGAGCGTTCGCAACACCCACTCACGGTCTCGGGCCATATCGTGAGTAAAGACCAAAAGAAAAACATAAAAAAGAAAGAAAGAAAGATAAGTGTCACCAATGATATAAAACAATGGCTGGATAGGTTTTTGAAAAACAAATTTTACGCATGAAATTTGTGTTTCCGTGATGTTGAAGCCTAGCCATTCAACTAAGCAAAAAAGATTTTAGCGGGAAGCGTCAGATATGTCTTTTTATCCATAATTAAATTCTTATTATATCTTTAATCTTTCTTTCTCTTGTTCCTATTCATTCTGTTATTGTTATTTTATTTTTTTTTACAATACTTTTATTATATTACCCGGTATTTATTTTATAATTAAGCTTCTTTTTAACATTTGAATTTCAATCTATGACTTATTTGTAACTCTTTGTGTTTTGTTCCTTGAACTTGTTCTTTTATGTCTGATGAAGGCATAACACTGAAAACTTACGTGTTTTGGGGGTGTTGCTATTGCAATACATCTCTTTTATATATTTTTTTCATTTGCTTGGCAAATCATATATCGAGCTAATGCAGCAACTATTGATGCCCTGAAATTTACCAAATGGACTCTTTTTATGTAGGGATAAGCCCCATCTATCACTGGCCTCTCTGAAACCTTTTAGATTTCAATCCGGTGACCAGCTGTATTGAGGCTAGTCATAACTAGGCTATGCATTCTATTTCACAAATTCCCCGCAAGACAAAAAGTTTCTTAGTCTTCATATGATAAAAGCTCAAGGACAAACGCAAATTCAGATTGTTTTTTTACAATCTCAAACATGATATTATCTTTACAGTTCTATAAAGAAAAGAGGCCATTAATATGGACCGATAGCCTTCATTAATTGTGTTTAGGTGAAGGTATCATTAAAAATATTGTCCCGAAATACAGTTAAATTGATTTCGACCCTAATTTTCACAATTCTACCAATCTTCATCCCATTCGGAGTCCAGATAATAAATCATGTTTTTATTGTTTTACTTTACATTTAATCACTAGCTGAATTTATTATTTTGTTACTTTTTTTGCTTCCATTATAGTCTACGGTTTACTATCGATAATGCTTTGACCAAAAATTATTTTAGAATAAAGTTCAACACATAGCAGGCCTTTCGTATATTACATAAAAGAGGTATACCTCATTCTAACTTCACATGCGACCATCTACCGGACGGCCATCAACTTAAACAACTTCCAGATGCAGACGGCAATGATGGTACATCCAATTATGATGTAGCATACCTAGAGATCTAGAACTGGTTGCAACTTTCCGTTTGGATAATTCACTGTAAATATCAATAAGATATTGAACCATACTGTGGAGAAAGTCACCCAGTATTTATGTTTTCAATTTAATTGATAAAACAAGTCTACAAGAAGAATCTTTAATCGTTTGTTATGCTAGTAAAATATCCGATATAATTATACCTGAGATGTTAAACCTTTTATACTGGTTCCTTCGGTTTCAAGGCTGTACATGCTTCGAAAACTGATATTACATTGAGCGGTGGAATGAGACTGAATGTTGTCCCTAAGACTGTAAAGCTCAGTATTTTACGTATGGAATAGAGGCATAAAAGCCGCTTAATTTTTAAAAATGATAGAGACAAGGAGACGGAGAAGAAGCATATTCATCAGCCTACTTATTGATTAAAATCTGACTGTTTATGAGTATGTAATCACATACTATTAACTATTGAATGAATCATTTTGTGCTTTATCATTCATTGTGTTCTCTGTATTTATTTGTTCTGATGAATTATACTGCATTTTCAAACAATACATCCACGAAATAATATGTGTGCAGCTATGTTGTAAATAATTTCGTTCTCATGATAGTGTGTAGGCTACATCTATATTATGACACCTTGCTCATCTGTGTTAAACGTTTATTTCATACGCCTTTCTGAGGATTATATTCTAAGCCTGTATAATCACATCAAACTATTAACTAACTGAATAAATGTATTTATATATATATATATATATATATATATATATATATATATATATATATATATATTATGTTTGATCGTTATTCTAGCATTTTGTGACAGTGATCGACAAAGGGAGCTTAATAATGATAATTAAAAAAAAATTGATGACCTAATAAAAGCACGACCTTCTCAGATGTGACCTTCAATTTTAAAAAAAGCAACATATATACAAACCCTACAAGAAATCTAATAGCATTGTGAGCTACATCAGTAAGCACAGCAACCACCCTCAGTCCATCATAAAGAATCTACCCAAAGGAATCAACTACCGTCTAAATATAAATAAATAAAAAAAAAACGAGGAAGTATTCAAAAAGCCAGCCCCACATATAACAACGCTTTCAAGAGGAGCGGATTCGACCAACCGTTGCACTACAATGATGATATAAAATCTGTACATGTCAACAAAGAAAAAAATAGTAAACGGAGGAGAAAAATAATCACCATATTCATTTTCACTACTATATTTACTACTACTACTACTACTACTACTACTACTACTACTACTACTACTACTACTACTACTACTACTACTACTACTACTACTACTACTACTACTACTACTACTACTACTACTACTACTACTACTACTACTACTACTACTACTACTACTACTACTACTACTACTACTACTTTGTCTTTGTCCATATAAGTTAG
>JAWDGP010002185.1:1260000-1280000 GCA_033675545.1 Elysia crispata | reverse complement strand
GAACCTCCGAGTCATTTACAAAATTACAAATGATCATGACTTAAGCTTAATTTGGTTTTTGGTGATAGTAACAGAGGTTTATCTTTTTTGCTTATTGTTAGGATTTCTTTGCAATTTAATGGCATTCTAGTTTCCTGTACTTGCCATTTATATTTTAAATTTCTGTTGGTCTTGGAAATTATATTTTAATTTTTGCTATTATTTTGAGTTCAGGAAAAGATTTCAGAGACACCGAAAGATATGCCTGAAGTTCTTAACGATTTTGACATTGAAGAGGAAGACATTGCTGTGGAAGACAGGTAATTTTGTTGTTATTACATGCCAAATTCTAATAAACGTTCTGTATTTAATTTGCCTAATTTATATATATTTAAAAGCAATATTCCTGCCCATGAAATGATTTTGTATATAGAACAAAATAGGAATAACAAATAATTTCATCAATGCCTTAATGGCTTAAGGTGATAATTTTAATTGTTTGATAATTAGATAAATTTAAGGAGGACTAATTGGTCATAAATTATTAAATTCTAAGACATTTATTTAAAATTTGTCAGACTCTTATCCTGAAAAATTGGAATGTGGAAACATCAACCCTTTATTGCTCCAAATGTATTTTTGGGGGAAGTCTGGCATTTATTATTTGTACATGTTATAAGAGTTTTTTTTTAAACTGTGATAAAGTTATTTTAAATGTTTGATTAGTGTATATCAAACAAATACTTATGTCTGAATTTGTACAAAAAGACCATCACATGCAGTTAATTATAGAAAAAGCAAGTCTCTTTATACCTCCCCAAAATGGCAAACTGAGACCTCCTTCCCTCCCCCTTTTTCAATAAACTATGAGAAACGAGCTTCCTAATTGGATGTGAGCAATTATAAACCTTATCTTTCTTTCCCTTTTTTGTATTTTTGAACAGAGAAGAGTTTCTGGCAAAGATTGATCGCAGAGTCAAGACCTACAAAATCAATACATTAAATGAATGCCGTCCAGGAAAGAAACTGCTGGTTCTTGATATTGACTACACACTCTTTGGTAAAGTAAAGATTTTCTTTTTTCAAAGTTACTTTACTCTTAAAATACTTAAAAGATATTGAAATAATTTCATTTTATGTCTGTCCTTTTTTTTTCTCCTTTTCCTCCAATGACATAAAAACACTTGTTATAAAATGTTCTAATGCTTGTAAATTTGTTGATAGGCAACTCAATTTTTCTGCTATTTAAATTTTGATAAATGTTACATGTTCTCCTTAGAATTCCATTTTATATATGTTCAAAGCTGAATTCCATTTTCACGTAAAAATTTGCGCATTTTGCAGATGCAAATAACTACAAATTTTCATTATAAATACAGATCACAGATCTACAGCAGAACAAGCCAATGAATTGATGCGGCCTTATCTTCATGAATTTCTGACAGAGGCCTACAAAAATTACGACATTGTTATTTGGTGTAAGTGTTGAATTCTTTTTATCCTTTTTTATTGATGTTTAGTTCGAGTGTGCTTTCTATTTTTTTTTTTAGCTGAAGTTACTATTCATGTTAATTAATCACTTATCTAATGCCTCCAGGTTTAAAACAATAAGCCTTTAAGGGCAACATCAAGCATAAGGTTGTGAATCACCAAAAATTTAATAATATGCTCATGTCCAATAACTGCCCCCCCCCCAAAAAAAAACAAAAAAGAAAAAGAAAGAAAAAAGACTTGATAAAGATTGGGAAACTTAGGGTTACAAAAGTCTCTATACGGCACATGCAATTCAGCTTCTTGTTGTCAACTTTCAGATTATGTCAAAAGCAAACAATGTTAGTAATGTTATGCTAAAGATCAGATTACAAGCTGAATATCCAAATATGCACTTTGTTTTTTGTCAATTGTTCACAGATTAAGATCAAGATATAAATTCGACTATTTCTCACTACATAAGAGGCAGAAATTATGTTATATTTCACTGTGAAAAAGTGATTGGAGCTACATAAACCCACTATCCATATTTAATCAAATTTGTCTTATGCTACACTTGTAAGCCGAAAACAACTTGTAGGCCAAAAACTTACTGCAGATGCTCAATTCTCTGTTCTAATAATATGCATAAGAATATTATACTGATGGACATTTATGATTTAAGATATTCTTCATTTGATTAACCTTAGCTCTTTTCTCTCAATCTTTCCTTCCACTTTTATTTTTTCAAATGGTACTGTAATACTTCATCAAATTTTAACATTTTTTAGTTAACTTTGGTTTTGCTTCTGTCATAGTAAAATCTTCCAGAAATATGATTGGGTCTCAAAATGATTCAGCATATAAAGTTACACATGATTTTTTTTTCTTTTTACCTTTCAGCTGCAACTGGAATGAAATGGATAGAAACAAAGCTGAAACTTTTGGGAGTATCCAATCACACAGACTACAAAATTTGCTTTTACCTTGATGCTGATGCAATGATCTCGGTACACACACCAAAGTATGGGGTCATTGAGGTGATTCGTCAGTTTACTCTTGATCATCATTGATCACATGCTGTTATTTTGTGTGATACAACCATTTTAGAATGTTCAGAATGCCAGACTTACTCTTTTTCTCAGCACAATGTAGGAAGAAAATAAATAAATCCTCAACCTCACAAGTGTCTTAAATAGCCCCTACAAAACATTTCCTGATAAAAAAGCACCAGAGGAATCTACTTTTTTTTTTTTTTAAGAAAATATATCAATTTAACCTTCTTACAAACACAGATGGTCACAGATATCTAAGAAACATAAGTTTTTTTTTTAGGTTTAAAAACCATATTGAGTGTCCTCTAAATGAGATTGTGTAAGAGGATTTTTTCTTTGGGTCTGTGTAGCAGTTGACATATTTCAGATATCAAAGAACTTTAAGTGATTATCTCATTTAACAATTTGAACAATAGGCCATGCTCTCCTACTAGTTCTATGGGGCAGTACATCAAACAGAGTACATAGGTCTTGTAACATACACAGTGCACATACATAATGTTCCAATTCATTAGTTTTTATCACAGTTGTGAACCCCATCACATTGACAAGCGACTGTGATTGACTTGTAACTAGATTTGTTTGCTCTAGTGATATTAAAAACATTTACAAATCATGTTACTTTACAACCAACACCACCATAACTAAGAAGACACTTGGGCAATGATCGCTCCTACTAGTACTGTCAACAAACTTAATTGTGGGTAGTTTTTCAGCTCCCCAGCACTAAATGGGTAGCTAGGTCTCTTTAGACTCAGGGAAAGTAAAGGTGATGAAGAAAGCAATGGCAAACTACCAGACCCGGATGTTTTCAGGCAATTGCCTCATTTCAGGCAATCGTAAAATGGGGAATTTTTCCTGCTAAAGGCTTATAATGTACTCAAATTGGGTATCAATTTGTCTGCCCAACTTACGATTTGTGAATGCTGGCAGTCTAAGCTGATATTCCGGCAATGATTGCCTGAATTTACGTAGAAATGCAAAAATGAATTGTGACAACTTCTCGGCATAGGCCAATTGTAAATCTAATTTATACGGTGTTGAAATATAGATCTAGATCTGTCAAGATCTGTCAAGATGGATAAAGGTACCTTTAGAAGATAGATATCTAAATCTAAATCTAGACCTTGGGCTGATTTCATGAAGATGGAACAGTTCGTTGGAAGGACGGCCAATGAAAGCTATAGAAAATGGAATTAGTGGCAGTGTTTATTTTAATTGTTATTAATATAAATTGATATATTTGTAGGAAAATATACCAGGAGACAGGGTTTTTTGCATTACTTGTGATGAAAATACTTCAGCTTCAGGGGGACAACATCCCTCTAACTAGCTACCAAGGCTATATCCTGGACCTGATGCACTCTTAATTCAGGCAATTATATTATGCCTTACATCCAGATCTAAAACTATCTCACAATGTTGTATGCCAAGAAAAATCAGAACCCTGTTCCTGATTCCCCTATGCTCGGATGGATTTTGGGACTCACTTTACTTTAAGGGTGGAGAGGCAGGTTAAGGAGGAAAGGAAGGCCCATTTGATCTTTGATCACATTCATGATCAAAGAAAACAGATAGCTGATAACATGATACCTTAATTGCATTTTGTTCCTCTTATGGGACCTGGGTATCTTCGAACTTGTTCAAAGAGGGAGAATTTGACAATTATGTCTCGAAGAGGCTTGCCAGTGCAATGAAAGTCTAATATTTTGAACGCTGCATCATCCAACTTAGTGTCTCAGATCCTACCAACAGGCTCATAGAAAAGAGCAGATTTTCCTGTTAGGCTCACATACGGATACTGAGGAGGAGGAATGCTCAAATAGTGGCATACATCACTCTTGAGCAGGGTAGGAGGTAAGCTGTCAGCTCAATGTAAAAAAGGTTGATTCAAATGTATTTATGTGACAAACTTAACTGATTAATTTTTTTTTTATAAAGTAAGTTTGAATGATGTGCTTGAAATGAGTTGAAAAAAAAACCTGTATAAGTTACTGTCTGATTCTTTGCCCAAGTAGTCACATCCAAAACATTGCTTTCAAACTGCTAATAATTATAGAGAGTTATGGATTTTATCAATGCTCTAACATGGCATATGCTACACTGAGAGTTTGTCATTTTATATGTAATTGATTAGCTCGTTAAACAGTGGGCCTTCAGATCTTTGAAGAAATGTTTACTTGTTCTATTACATTACACTTTAGAAAGTTTTGTCTTGTGTTCAGGTTGTTTTAGTTAGCAACAAGCCAATTTTTGTAAACATCTCTTTTTTTTTAATCAGAAAATTGATTGAAATTAATTCTGTGAATGATAAGGTTATTTACTAAAAATTGAACTTGTTTGTAACATTTACTTTTGATAGGAAATGAAGTATGATCATAATTTTAGATCAGCAGTGCACCGGTATGTTTGAAGTAAGGTAGTAAATGTAAGAAAAGTTGTCCAGTGCATCTGATGCAATGACCCATTCTCAGTTTGAAATACTGAAATGCACACAGTCCTTAGAAAATATACTCATTTCTGATAGTAAAAAGTTTATCCTAGTTTCGGAAAAAATTGGAAAGTTTTTAGGATACTGGAAATTAGAGTTGACAAAATAAATGACAGTTTTAAGTACTTTCTGTCCTTCTTATTATTTCAAAACAGCAGAAATAATAATCTGCTGATGGTTTTTGATTATTTAATGCTGTTTTAACTAATAATTAGCAAAGAAAATTTATATTATTCTGAATTTTAAATCGTCTAAACTTTTAATATGTCACATGTCACTCAAATGAACTGAGTGCAAGACATTAAGTTTATTCAGTTATTTGAAAGGAAATTAGAGACACATGAATTCTTGCACCATGTTTAATTTTGACCTGTTTAATTTAGAGAGACTAACTTTAAAAAATAAATGTTATTTTTAAATCAAAGTTTTATTTATATTACAGGTCAAACCTTTGGGTGTTATATGGGGGAAGTATAAACAATGGAGTGAAAAGAATACGATCATGTTTGATGACATCCGCAGGAATTTTATTATGAACCCGAATTGTGGATTGAGGGTAAGTAATCTTGGCCAAAAAATTCAAATAATTTTTATTTTTTACTCTTTTTTTGTTTGCTTGCCTTAAAATTTACAATAGCAAGTGGCATTATATGCTACCGATATATACCTGACTGTCGATCATGGCTTGATAAAGACTTCCTGAGAAGTTTCATGTTTTTGACTTTACTTAGTATCATACTCAGTCGTTTAGATGTTGGCACACTTCAGGCAAAAATGTCTCTGTCCACTATTAGACTCTAATCAGCATTAAAGTAATGATTTTAGATGTATGAAATAAAGTATATTCATGGTGGTTTTAGAATTTTTGGGTTCTATATGAAAATCAAAATATGGATCTGCACATTTCTGGATCTAGAATGTAGAAATTGTTCAGTAGCAGTATGCAATTTAACACTGAAAAAAAAAATGAAACCTTGTTTCTCACTGCAGCTCCTAGGAATTTTTGTTTTTTATTTGCGGTGGAAAAACTAGTTTTATACATTTTTAGTATTATATAAATATTTTAGATTAAAAAAATACATTTCTCATTTTTTGTTAAATGCAATACAAAAACTGAAATACTAATGCCTCTCTCTCTCTCTCTCTCTCTCTCTCTCTCTCTCTCTCTCTCTCTCTCTCTCTCTCTCTCTCTCTCTCTCTCTCTCTCTCTCTCTCTCTCTCTCTCTCTCTCTCACTCACTCACTCACTCACTCACTCACTCACTCACTCACTCACTTTTTTTTATAAGAAGTAAACATACAAAGCAATCATTTTTTTTTTAAAGTGCTTTTCAACTTTTATCTTTCTTTATGGAACATCTTGAAATATGAATCGTTTCATTGACAATGATACCGGTGAAAAACTCATTTCCTGTCACCATAAGTTAGTCAAGATTGCAGAATTGGCTAGAGAATTTTATGGTAGTGTCCAAGATACAAAATGAGAGATAGAATTTTCTGTTCTTGTTACTTCCTATTACTTCTTCTTTAACCAGATCAAAGCCTTCCGAGATTCACGTGTAAACAGGTTTACTGACACAGAGTTGGTCAAGCTCACAGAGTACTTGAATGCCATAGCAGATTTGGATGATTTTACCATATTGGAGCACAGGAACTGGAGAGAGTATGTCTAAGCAGAGTAAAGAATGGGTTATGATGATTGCAAGGTTGATTTTTTTAACAGCTTGAAACAATTATTCAATCTGTTACTGTAAAATTAAATAGATCAAGATTTTGGCTCGTATTCAAGACCTCTATTTGAAACATTGGCAGGGAAGTAATCTAAAACTGAAATACTAAGTTGTAAAGCCTGATATTGCTAAGAGGAAAGAGTTTGCATTTTCTGATACAACATAGATGGCAACTGGGCATAACGAGGATTCTAGTTCAAACAAATAATAATGGTAAATCTAATTCATGATAAATAGAAGGAAAAAATGTTAGCCATTCAACTTGCTCATTTAAAAACATTTTTTTTCTTTGAAGGGGTTGTAAAATTAGATTTTTTTTTTCCTTAAGCTTTATTGAGATTGATAAAAAGTCATTTAAAATGTAAATGTCAGCACTTTTAAAAGTGGAGCATTATATTTTATTTTCACTTCAAGTCATGTTAATCTTGAAGTAAGATAAAATTACATTTTTTTTCAGTTATACCTGATTTATCTTTGTCTGTTCCTACATCTAAAGAGAATAAGCACTTGACATATGAATTACAATTTGAGTAATCATCAATAAAATGATGATTGAACTTAAGTTCTTTAAATTAAGATATATTTATGAATTCACCCACAATCATAATTGCCTTCTCTTAATGGCAAATGTCTGGAACTTTATCATTTTGTCTGTCAGTCTCTGTTTCAAATTCACTGACTTCAAGGATCGCGAAGAAGAAAGAAGAAGAATTCATTGACTTGCAACAAGAAGTTTGATATTTAAAATAAAGCTCACTAAGGGTCTTGTTTTACACTCTGCTGAATATTTGTGATTTTTGCTTCTATGTGATATAAAGTCTGAGTAAACTGATTCTGTATCAAAAGATTATACCATAAACATCGAAATTGTTTCAATAATAGAGAGATTTAGCATCAAGCAGAGTTCATTTTTGGAATAATTTGAAAACATTTTTTTTTTACATATGTGAATCTGTAGAAAGAACATTGTTTGTTACCTTTGCACAAGTTTTATTATGATTACAGGTTCTAAGCAATCTACTGCTTAAATATATAAAATATATATGTATAATTTTTTTTATTCAACAGCTATCGGAAGAAACCTACCCATAAAAGTTTGAAGCGGAAAGAGAGGGATTCTGATGGTGCTTCTAGTTAAAAGCTGGTCTTATTCTCTGTCTGTCCCTTTTTGCATCATTGGAATATGGTGCTTTGATTTCACTCTGGTTTCTTTTGCTAAGTTGATGAATTTAAGATGGGAAATCTCTTTGCTTTTAAAGAAAATTTTTTTTGAGAAACATTTATGTAAAAAATCATCAATTGCAGAAGGAAGAGCCTAACTCACTTGCTTGTGACTAAAAATGCCTAATACTGAGCTGGCCACACTGCATTCCATCCCTACTCTTTGCGCTGTAATAGAATCTGCAGATAGGAGATTCTAAAGTCTTGAAACAGATGTGCTTATTTACTCTGAGTTTTAGGTGACCCTCCATTTTTATTTCACTAGAAATGGTCTGGTTATACGAAAATTCTCAGTATAATGAATTTTGAGACATGCTGGGGACCCGATATTAGCCTGTCTCAAAAGGTTGGTTGTAAAATAGGAAGTCGAATCAAAAAGTAGAAATCAAGTGATCACTTTTAGTACTTTAATTCTGAAAAAAAGAATTTTTTTTTTCCTATTAATTTTGTATATGATATTGGATTTTGATCAGAAATTTGTACTTGACGAGAAAAAAAAAGTTTTAGGAAAGTTTTTTAAAAACCTTTTTAAACCCTCTTTTTTTCCTCTTTTTTTATTATTAACAATAACATACAACGTTATGTGAAATTAAAAAAAAAACAAGAACAAAAATGAAACAAAAAAAAAATCACTTTCAAACACAAAGGACCCCTTCAGTGACCATTTTTGGTAGGTTAACATTCTTCACAGAAAAGTCCAGTCAACTTTTCTTTTGAAAACTCTCTCAGTAGTTCCACTCTTTGCTATTTTTGCAATCAACATTGACTATTCCTTGCTTATTAATGTATCAATGTTAAAAATTCAAATTTATTAATACTTTACTTGTTCTGAATCATTATAGGCCTACCTGCAAAATGAAATAAGACTTAGAGTGTAACAGTTAAATAAATATTTTTTTTTTACTCACTCAGATACAGCCTGTTCATTAATAAAACACATTTTTGCTTTTGAAACATCTGCCCCTACATTTGATGAACAGGGAGTAGTAAAATATTTGTTGCCTTAGTTGCAAAAACGAATTATGTCATGGCTAAGTATATTTTTCAGAAGTTATTGAGTTTTTCATATATATTTCTCCATTTGTATTGAAATATTAGGCTTTTCTTACAGTCTTTTCTGGAGACAAAAAAAAATGGCCATAGTTTTTTTGTACTTGCCAGCCTATAAGACTGAAAGCTATCTTTTGATACTTAATTTGCAAAGGCATGATTGACATAAACTGCTATTTCCTGCTGAACTGCATGATGAATAATTTGACTTTATATTCCAGTGAACAATGATGTAAAGAGATGATGTACAATTTAACTACTACAGGCAGAAAAATATAATTGATATGTTTGTAAATTAAAGCACTATCTTTAGATAATGATTTTGGTGTCTTTGTGATATAAGTAGTCACTGAAACGGCTAGATTTAATTTTTAAAAAAATTGCAAATTGATGTAATTATACTTATAATAGAGACACTAACCAGGCAATAACTTTGTTATTTTTTTACAGTATCTCCAAAGTCAAAGAAGAAAAATTGGCCAAAAATGAGAACAATTACTTAAAAATACTATATAACTTAAACTTTGTGGGAAAAAGTTAAAAATTTTTTTAGGAACTCTGATAATGAAGGGTTGTTTTTTCTTTACGCTAAATGCATCTACATCTGGATCTAGACTTAAAAAATTAAGATGAATAATTATCTTTATGAGTGTCCACTTACCCGACAGTAAATAACTTTATGGTCTGTGCTGCATGCTACCCATGTGGTCATCTATTAAGGATACCATTTGGATCTTCAGATGTCTAAGTGTTTGTGCACTCAAAGCAAAATCAGCTGTGTTGACTCCACAGAAATAGGATCAGAAAAACGGCTCTTAAATCCTTGTTTTCTAAGATTAGAAGCAAGAGCATTTTCCGTACCCTTGGAATAAATATTTAGAAGTGTCAAATGATATTTTTGTATAAAAAAAGGAATGGTTCTGAAATGAAGTCTAAGCGCACTGGACCCAAATGAGCCAATGGAAGCAGCTCATCAGTCATAAGGGGTTCACTCTCATGAACAGAATTTCAAAGTTGATTCTAAAACAAGCACATGTTAAAATGTTTCTTTGCTATGTACTTATTTATTCTTTAAATGTGATGTAAAAACATAGCGCAAGTATCAAAGAGACTCTCTTTGGAAAATCAACGCAATTCAATGTAGCATATTGTACTCTTGTTCAGCATCTCCATATTGTTTCCTCTGATTTGACTCTTAGAGATGCGAAGGTGCCCTCTAACAGTTTGAACTATTTCATATCGATCAATCAAAGTTGACTGGGGTAATTTGATTACATGACCAAATGCTTGAATTATTGCTCAACTTAAAATCATTTGATACCCAATCTGAACTAAATGTCAGTATTCATTTTGTTTGAATTAAGTGTGATTTTTTTTTCCTAATTACACTGTTGTAAATTTTTTGGTCAGGAGAAACACCCCTTGCAAACTTTGTTTTGGTTGCTTTCACCCCAACCCCCACATGCACACACAGCATTGATCCCATTGTAATCTCGTCTTCTTTCAACCATTCTCTTTGGTCTACAAACTTGATTTTAACCAGACTCCACTGTCAGTATTAATTTGAAACTTTGAAATATCTTGCATAAGTTGTGTGCATACAGTTAAGTTTTTGCAGCGCTGAATAAAAGATTTTAACATTTTTTAATTACAATGAATTGGTTAGGGGAAAAAAGTAAAATACTTCAAATGGAAATGCTGTAATTATATTTGAAAGAATTTTTTTTTTTTTATTTTTGTTTCTTTCTTTATAATATGTTATCATTTTTTAATAAACACATGCAAATATTTCCAGTGCCTAAATGCATGTACTTTTTACATATGCTTTTAACATTGCTATTGCATTTGTTTCCTCACACATTTTGTTCTATACTGCAGTATATGTAAACAGCCATTTTTATTAATTTTTTTTTTTCGATTAGTACTGGTATGCTCTTGAGCTCCTATAAGGTATAAGAATTATTTTGAATCTAAGTGACAAGCTTACATGTTTATCAGCTGAGAGAAGATTATTGTTTTTAAACCCGTATTTTCATTTTAAAGGTACATGTTATCTCAGCCAGTGATTGTGGGGATCAGTAAATACATTGTCAGTGTGAATGGAGATAATTTGAGAAACTGGCAGAGAATATGACTCGGTAAGCAATTGTAATGTATTGTAATAATAAATTGCCATGGCAAAGAGACTGGTTTTGTCTTACCTATTCATATTCATAGTTCTTTTTTAGAAACCACACAATTTTCCTTTTCAATCAAATTAGAAGTATTCTAGAATTGGTGAATAAAGTAACTTAGCTCAACTTTTAAGTGACAAAAACTGTCATGAACAAAACTTAATTTTGCTTCATTTTAATTTTACACTACATGTTGAAGTTGGATTGTTGGTATGAATATACCAAAATAATATGAAAGCCAAATAATGAAACAAGCTAATTTAATTATGTTCACATTTATGTGGTAAAAGAGTCCCTTATCTTGTGAACCTACATTTAAAATAAGTAAACTGAATATTTGACCAAAACGGTTTTTACTCCATATTTATCAGATAGATAGGACCAGAGACTTATTACTAAATGTAGAAGCTTATTTTATCTTCCAAACTGTCAGTGTCGGGTAAGCTTGAAAATCGTTAATTTGTAAGGCAGCAATCCATGCCCTATTTTTTCTTCAACTCATTAATTTCAACTAAGCATTTAAAATAACACAATAGCTACAGGTCATGCATATGTGATCTTATTGCATTTCAATTTGAATGAAATCAGTATGTTTACAATGTGTTTTATTATTTTTTTAATGAAGTTTGTGACTTATGAGTTCACTCTTTCAAAATTTTCTTGTCTCCAATAGACATGGCTTTACTATTGTAGCTGCCAGACGAAAGAGGCCAGGCATACTCATAGAGAGGGATATAGTAAAGTGCAGTTCGATTTGATGTTCGCAGTGTGTTGAAATCAGTAGTCAACTCAAATTTTGACTCCTCCTGAAAAATCAATTTCACGCTGAGTTACAAATTTGTGTGTTTCACATGCAATGTACTTTTATACCTTTGCCTTCTATACATGAGGTAAAATTGCCTTCTTTTAGACTCATGATAAATTTTATCATGCCCTGACCATTGGTGAATCTGTTTGTCTCTTTCCTGTCACATACAGAAAGACTAATGTTTCAGTTGCAATAAAGTAAGGATTAGCTGTTTAGATGTAGTTGCATGAGAATGAAAATGGTAAAGCAGGGCAATGGCTATTTAGCTGGGTCTACTGATTTTCTTGTGTGCCATATATGGAAGACATCAACAAAACTGACATAGCTAGAAAAAAAACGTAAGAGTGATGCTTCATGTTATACATGTGCAAAAATACAATACATATGTTATTGTTAAAGATGATAATATAATACATTGTATAGACTGAAAAGGAAGAACAAAGTGTGATTGCCTATTCTACAAAGTAGTCTGCTCTGCATGAACAATCTTTTATTTGCTGGCATAACTGAAGGTCAGTTTGCACAGTGAATTGATTGAAGATGTGATGAGGCCTATTTCAGAAATGAATTGAAATTAGGACCTTACTTACTACACAGACTTTTCTATGAACATCATTTCATGTGACTTGTTATACTGAAACTTGGGGGACTGTAGAAATAGTTTTTATTAATGTATAATTTAGCTGAGACATTGATTTCTAATTTTTTTTTATCTTTAGACTTATTGCCACTATGGTCTTTAGGTGCTACTTATGTATTAGTTATGCTTGGACAGAAATATTTCAAGAAAGATTATTTGGCAACATAATTTTCATATCAGATTGTGACAATTCATTTTAGAGAAAAGACTTAATACTATAGCCATTCTATGAGACAACCATTGTTTTCAATGTCATGTTTTCACCTGAGTATTTCAAACATAAAGTTATATAACTATTTGCATCATCTATCTTTCATATCCCTTTGGCAGCAACCTGCAAACAAATCTTTGGCAGAAAAATTTGGGCTTGAGGCAAAATTTTCATAAAATGTAAATACATGTAGTTCAATTGGCATAACAAAGAAAAAAAAATCCATCTATCTTTGTAGAAATACATGTATCAGTTTGAAAAAGATCAAAATGCTGCCATAACTTAACAAAAAAATTAATCTGTTTCCAAAGTTAGCATCTTGCCTGAATTTCTTCCTATAAGAAAAATATTTGAACTGTGACTCAGAGCTCTTGCTGTTTCTTATGATGTCAAGAGTTATCTTGAACAATCTACTAATATAGTGAGGCTGATCACAATCATGAAAGCAACAGTGAATATTGCAATTTATAGGCGATAATATGATGGAATATAATGAAAAAATATTTTTCTGAATATAGCAGTGAAATGCGAATTATGTTCATTTCAGTAATAACTATTGATATTTAAAGTTGAAGAACTAAGCGAGAGCGATTAATTCATAAAAAAAAGCCAAACAAAAACGAGAAAGGTGGCTAAATTTGATAAAAACAAAATTTTGTTTACTGCTTTTGTCTTCTTCTTCTTCTTCTCCTCCTCCTTCTCCTCCTCCTCCTCCTCCTCCTCCTCCTCCTCCTTCTTCTTCTTCTTCTTCTTCTTCTTCTTCTTCTTCTTCTTCTTCTTCTTCTTCTTCTTCTTCTTCTTCTTCTTCTTCTTCTTTTTCTTCTTCTCCTTCTTCTTCTTCTTCTAATAATAATAATAATAATAATGATGATGATGATGATGATGATGATGATGATGATAATAATAATAATAATAATCATTATTATTATTTTATTTATTATATACAATTACTACATTTTTAAAAAAGAATTAGATATCAAATTTTTATTTGCTTAGTTATTTATATACTTATTTATTAAGGCGTTAATGATGGTACAAGACTTATGGATAAGAGTTCAAAACAGCAGAGGTCTCTTACTTTTCCCAGTTTGCCATAATGTGACTTAGTGAGTTAGTCACCTCCAGATAATAATTGAAATGCTTTTGTGACTGAACATGGTTGTGTGTAGGAGTAGGACAGAGCAGGAGCGGAAACCTTATCGCTTTGTTTGTAGCCTACATTGTATCTCTAGCCAGGAAACCCAAACGGTTTTTTAGCTCTTACTTTCGGTAGGTTCGCTCTTTGATTTAGGCTGCCTTGAAATGATGTATGTATGTGTATATATACACATAATTGTGAAAGGTATATGCTAGGAGAATCTTTTTTTTTTTTTTTTTTTTCATGACATACTATTTGCTTTATGTCGATATTGAAAAGAGGTAGCTAATAAATTTAAATTATAAAGATAGATAAAAATATTAATAGTAGAATGATTTAGCGATTTACCGTTACTTAAAAATAGGCCTACATCAAAATTAAGGCATTTTTTTTTATATTTAATATCACTTACGTTCTATTAATTAAAATATGTAGCATTAATTAAATTGAAAAAAAAATTGTCTTAGTTCTTTTATAATGAACACTTTCTTTTCACTATATCTATTCTGTGTGGAAAGAAAACAGTGAAAGAAAGCCATGCACTTCTATCGTAGTAATATAATTAATTAGCTCGACATGCGTCATATTAAAATTTTGACTCTATATTGAGGATGCAATATTGAGGGTACGACTGTACAGATTTAATAACGTACATCTAATTAAAAACCTACTCAGATATACCACTGTTGATTTGTATGCAGGGCCGACATTTATTTGAGCACACAAACCCTCAAGAACATTGTATGCATTTAGTTGATTTCCATGCATGCGCCCTGTACAAATTTAAGCAAACAAACCCGCAACAATGACGTACACAGAATAAGGTAAAAAAATAAAGTTTCCTGTGGTGATTAATCGATATTATCTCTGCCTCTCAAAGTAATATGTGATGTGTGACGTCTTCTCCACGAACTTTTACGATGTCAAACATACTATCCTAGATCCAAATCACTTGTCGGTCTGTTTTCCACCAATGGTTTCAAAAAAAAAAAAAAAAAAGACTATGACGTCAATTGTTCCAATTGTCTCCCTTCTCTTCGGGCTAAGCTCTCCCGACTTTCTGCGTTTCTTTATTGACTTAAAAGGCGAGCTGATAGAAAGAAATGATCATGACATACATAGTCTTGTCGCACTTCCTTTGTGGACCGAGTGCCACGGGATCTTTTTTTCTTTTCTTTGTCAAGTATCCAATATAGCATGACGAAACATACATAACTGTTACTCCTTATTTATGAACATTTGCAATAATGTATAAGGATAAAAAGAGATTATATTATGCAAAAATCAAAGTAAATAATGCTCCATAAATTCAAAGTAGACCCTTTTGTAGCCTGGTGAAAAGGGTAGGTCTATAATTGCAGTGTATTGAAAGGCCTTTCAGTGTTGTCAAATAATCAGAGAACATCCAATGGAATTCAAACTGGTCTCTAATATTGTGGCAAGTATGCAGCCATAACCTAAAAGGTGAACGTAATATTTTATTTTCAAGTGAGAAAAGCCAATGAGCACGTTCTCTGAGCGGTAAAATCATTTGATACGAATCGCTAGGTACAAGGCATAACCTTAGGGATAGAATATAATAAACCAATTGCTTACCTTGTCATGCTTAGTGTTCTAAAATAATTGTCTCTAAAGTTTTGGCATCAAATCAGAGATGAGATGCAGAGAAAAGAACCTGAAGTAAGTTTATGGCTTGACAATCTGATGTTGTTTTATTTTCCCTTTTCCTTTTGTCGGTCTGTTTTCCACCAATGGTTTCGCTGTTGATATAACTTCTGCCGTTGCTGCTACTCCTACTATTACTACATTTGCTGCTGTTGTTGCTGCAGTTACTACTACATGTACTATTACTACTACTACTACTACTGCTACTACTACTACTACTACTACTACTACTACTACTACTACTACTACTACTACTACTACTACTACTACTACTACTACTACTACTACTACTACTACTTTTTTTTTATAATAGAAACAGCACGATATAATCTACTGTATGCAGTAAAATTAACATGGTCATCTTCAGCACATACATATGCATACAAGTTGTGATCTAAAAGATACTTAAAGGCAGTATAAATTTACATATACTTTGTTCAGCGATGTTATGATTTTTCTTGTGATTTTGGGAGTTAACCAAGAGCTATGAACCACCCAAGTTAAACCGTTTTATAACCAGTTAATAGATTTTAGCCGACGCCTGAAAAGTAGTTTATTTCTGAATCTAAGCATTTCCTTGGATTTTTCTATTTGGATACCGGAATCGAAAAATGAATTGACTTTATAGAAAAAAAATCCAAACATTTCACTTCGGAATTGATGAACATTGAACTGAAGTGTGGAACTGGTCTTCATTAGGATTGTTTCAACCTGACAAAAATTATTTTCATGTTTTTGCTATCAAAGTAACTGCTCTCCATAAGTATGAAGTTTACATTGCACTATTTTGAGTTTAACAAACAGATTACTACTAGGCAGAAAAGACAAGTCTTCATCTTACACTATATTATTAGGTGATTCTTTTTTGAGAGAGGCACGGGCTTACATCATTCTGTAGCCGCCAATTTTTATATCCGACCCCCTCAGTGTTTAGACAGAGAATTTTCTTTCCGCGTGAGGGACACGTCCGACAGCTTTAAAATTACTTACAACTGTTAAGTCAATGTATCGACCTATAACCAGCTGGTTTGGACCAAGTTTGCACAAGTGAAAATGAAGTGGAAACGAAGAGAGGTGGCAAGTTTACACAAACTTCTACATAAGAGTTTGAGACACGCTTACTGCTGCCACCTTTATGCATTGTGCAACTAGTTTTTCTCTTATTTTACATGTATTTGAATGCTCATCTAAGACACTAGAGTGTAATCGAACAGTCAGAATATAAATGTATGATTTTTAGGGGGTTCAACGGTACTTTATATTCTTATACCAACATCAACTTACAATTTACATAGCTGGGACAAATGTTATTATCTGAATGAATACAGAACTCAACACGGTACTTCTTAACCTTATGGACAATTACAAGAAGTCAATTATACGTTCCAACTGAGTTTTTCCTCGCTGAGCGACGCGTGCTATCAGATGCCCAATTTTAATTTTTGGAAAATTCTAGGATTAAGATCACGGCGATGGGAGTGAGTTCATATTTAAAAAATTCATTTGGTTCAGCTCAACTTGTTCGCCATATCGAACTTTCGAAGCCAATATTTTTCATGCGACAGCACGACTTTTCCAGTCTCTTTTAATGAACAGCGGAGTGGTTTATTAAATGTTTCATTCCTCACAGCTTTTTATAAACTGAAATCTTTTCCACGCTCTGTTAGAGTAAATTATTTTATTTCCTTCTGGAAGAATTAATGTGATCTTTCCAGATAAAAGAATAGATTGCCGCTAAATTCTTTTTTTTTTTTTTTTTTTTTTTTTGTAATACCAGCCCATCATAAAAATTAAAAGAAGCATGTCAGGATTAATGGCGGATTAAGGCTCAAAGACGTACTATTATTCGATTTCATTTCACTCGTAGTTTTATGGAATGATACTGTTATTCGAAGTTCATCCCATCCATTAATTGAATACAGGCCTAATGACTGCGGAGGCAAATTACTCATCATTCGATGACCGTTTACAGGTGAAATGATTTCATCAAAACATTATTCAGTTTATTCGTCGATCGGCTGAATGTTGTTTACAATTCATGGTAAGTTGTTCATTTGTCGTTACCAGGACTGGTAGAGTGCTTTTATTCAAGAGCTCACTCTTTCAGGACAAAGTCAACATTTTCTTCCTGTGAGTTAAAAAAAAATACAAATGTACGTGTATATTCTAAAGTTGCAGCTATCCTGGTAAGTTTTAAAACAAAAGTTGTAGCCCCAGATTATTTCTAGTTTCTTGGGATGGACTAAAAACAGCGCAACAAAAAGTGTGCTTTAAGTATCCTTAAAGGCTTCTAATTCTCTCAAAAATTGAAATCTGTCGTTTAAACTTCTAACAGCTGAATGAGTAGCAGTTACCCACAATCTGTCCTAAGCAAGTTGAATTTCGCGACTTTTGTATTTTTATTACAAAAAAGAGGTTAAAATTCAAGTTAAATTTTTAAGGAAATACATATACTGAATAGGAAAGAGGCAAAAATTATATATTTGCTTTATTTTCAGTGCGTCATTCTAATTAGACGGATAACGACCAAATTTAAACCTATCAAAACGATATTCGTAAGACGCAATGCTTCATTAGACACCGATCACACACTTTCAAAAGTATGTTAATTTCATTACCTTTAATATAATTACAATTAAGTTCACTTTATATCCGAGCTGCGGGCGATATAATCTTTACATAATTCTCAAAAATAATATAAAGCTTTATTTCTCATAAACTATTTTCCGCGACGAATACTTACAATGAGAGAAGTTGTCATTAGTGTCCAAAGACTTATTCGTTTTTGATACAAAGGTTTCTATATAGAGTTCTTCATGCAGTGAGAACATGCCAATTTTTGGAGTCCTCGAGACACACAAAACTAACCAACGATTTATATCCTTACTTTGGTAAAGCTTTAAGGTGAAGAAAAACAAAAGTTTATTATGCTAATTATAGTCTTAAAAGTACAAAAAAAAAAAAAAAAAAAATTAAAGACAGAAGTATCAGCACTAGCATTTGAGCAGAATACAGAGTAGTAGTAGTAGCAGTAGTAGTAGTAGTAGTAGTAGTAGTAGTAGTAGTAGTAGTAGTAGTAGTAGTAGTAGTAGTAGTAGTAGTAGTAGTAGTAGTAGTAGTAGTAGTAGTAGTAGTAGTAGTAGTAGTAGTAGTAGTAGTAGTAGTAGTAGTAGTAGTAGTAGTAGTAGTAGTAGTAGTAGTAGTAGAAGAAGAAGAAGAAGAAGAAGAAGTAGTAGTAGTAGTAGTAGTAGTAGTAGTAGTAGTAGTAGTAGTAGTAGTAGTAGTAGTAGTAGTAGAAGAAGAAGAAGAAGAAGTAGTAGTAGTAGTAGTAGTAGTAGTAGTAGTAGTAGTAGTAGTAGTAGTAGGAGTAGTAGTAGTAGTAGTAGTAGTAGTAGTGGTGGTGGTAGTAGTAGTAGTAGTAGTAGTAGTAGTAGTAGTAGAAGAAGAAGAAGAAGAAGTAATAGTAGTAGTAGTAGTAGTAGTAGTAGTAGTAGTAGTAGTAGTAGTAGTAGTAGTAGTAGTAGTAGTAGTAGTAGTAGTAGTAGTAGTAGTAGTAGTAGTAGTAGTGGTATTGGTGGTAGTAGTTGTAGTAGTGGTAGTAATAGATTGCGATAACAGTAACACTTTTTCCTTCTGCATTACCGCAATAGTTTGTTTCAATTGCAGTTCTAGCATAAGGTTATAAAGGAGGAGGTGGTGGAAGATTAGTGGATGTGGAAGGAGGTGGTTGAGGAAAATAGAATGAGAATGAGAAAAAGAGAAGGATAGAAAAGAATATGCGAAGAAAAAGGTTAGAGTTAAGCAATACACATATGAAGAAGAGAACAGGAAGAAATTGTTTCCTTTACTGAAAAAAAAAATCGAAATCTCCTGTCTATGCGAGTTAAAAAAAAGTGATGTGTAAAAACTAATGATCCTCTACTTGACATCGTGCTGCCTTATAAAGCTTTCCATAACTAGTACTTACTCTCCGCTGTTAAGTGTTATGCTCTAACGGACAGTATAACACAAACTAAGAGGCCTTGGCTAAATAGCGTAATGAGGAAAAGTGTAATGACTAAACCAAATACTGCCTTTATCTACCCTGAAGCTTATGTGATCGGCTTGTCACCAGGAAAGGTTTATTTTCAATTCTTTGGGAGATCGAACTTGGCACCAACCTTCCCGGTTCCCACAGGTTGTGAAGTGGCCCTTTTTTAATGGCCCCGAACCTCGATCTTCCCATAGCGAACCTCCTACCCCATATTCTCTATGGCCTCCTTGTCTGGAACATAATCCACTTATACTTCCACTTTCTGTCTTTCTCTGTCTGCCTATGTCTCCGACCTCATATCTTACAAACTTCTCATTCTTACTCTCTCTCCTTCCC
>JAWDGP010002185.1:1170000-1252500 GCA_033675545.1 Elysia crispata | reverse complement strand
CGTATTTCAGTAATGAAGGAGCTAAATTATATGTTTCGTTTCATAATCAGTTTGTTTGAAACAAGGACATGAAAGTATAATAGAACAGAGACCGACCAGTCTTGTAATGTGTAATGGCAAGCTGTGTCTGAATGGACATGGTAACAGGCACTGGGAGCGTGGCATAAATCAGAGGAGGTGCACAACATGTTTGGAACATTCTATCTATTAGATAAGTGGACAAAATATGAAAACAAAACAAAATTTCGAAAAAGCAAATGAAAACAAGCACTCCGGATACACACTTTAACTCAGTGATTTATTGTGTTCTAATTCCATTAGCTTTTGCCTCATTTATTTAATTTTTATCCTAATATGATGGAAAACACTACGAACATAACGTTCCGTTCAAATACTGAAAGCGCTTCAGCTTTCGGTCATGCCCACCAGCTCATGCTTTAAGGTCTATTGTAAAGGGCATGTCTCTGGACATAAATCCTTAATAATGTAAGCTATTGTTCGGTAGAGATAATAAAACTATGTCAATCTTTAAGGATTTGGATTACCCTGTCTATAGCCTATAAATTTATCGCCCATTATCAGTCTTGCATTGCGCTATGTAGAACTTGTTAAGTTATTTAGAGATTTACTACTCTATTTTGCAGGCACTGTCCTTTAGGCCAGGTAATAAACTGCCATGTCGAGTGTTCAGATTGCATCGATAACCAACAGCCATGCCCAATCTCAAGAAGCCTTAACACACAAGGCCTCAGAAGATACCAGGCTAACCCACCAAGACGATATTACTGAGAGATCACCAAAAGTTTCTCAGTGTGAGAAACAATCTGAGTCTGGTTTCAGTCAACCTGTTGTGTTGACCAGAGATTCACAGACTTCTGAATCTCAGACTCTCAGGAATAGAAGCCGCCCTACATCTTCCAGACTAGTTTCTCATCGGGCCTTTCTCACCAACGACTTGAGAGAAACACACAAGAGTCTCCCGAACCAACCTCATTCTCTAAATATTACCAAAACGGATCTCGATTTATCAACACCTCAAGCAACGGATCCAGCCTCAAACACAAACGCTCCTTCCAACAACAAACGAACCTCTTCACGCCTATCCTGTTTATCTCCGGTATCTCCCAAACACAGGGATATTGAGAACGTTAGCCCAGCTTTACACAGAAAGCCGAGAGCCGTTTCTTGTGATCCACTTCTTGCCAGGCGGAGCTGCAGCAGCCAGAGTAAGTACCACGAAGATTGCTTTCCCAAGGAAGATCCTGCCCTCATCATAGGCAGTCCATATCGCATCCTGAGCGCCAGACAACGGCGCACAAAATCTGTGCATAAGCGACCTACCATTAGACACAGGGAATCTGTCTTCACCATCCGAGAGAGTGTCGTCAACCTTGTCTACACAGGTTGGTTTTACTCTGTCGAGGTTTTCTAAAGCTTTTTTCCATTAGAGAAGATGCAGAAAAAAATCTATCAGGTAAATCACACGAAACAAGGCTGAATCTGCACTGTTAACCAACACATTATTTGATCATTTATAGTTTCGCAATATCAAACTAATGTCGTAACGGTCATTTCTCAAAGCAATTCACTACTAGCTGGCTGCACTAACATCTAAACAAGTCTGTTTAAATCTGTCAAACATTTTACTCCATATATTAAGATCAAAATTTGTCTTTCTCATCAACTACTCTTGCAAATAATCAAGATTATTTTATGAAAATCCTGTTAAGTTTTACCTTCGACTTCATCATTACAAAAAGATTGAAAATAATGGAAAACCTAGATTTAAAACATTACGCTTTGAAAAGAATGAAACCAGTCTTTAAAAAATTATGCTTTGATTAATCTCTAAAATGCATCTATAAAAACACAAAAGTGTTTTTTTCGTGAATAATAGAGAAGAGGTGTAAAAGCGTATTATGATTTCCTGCAAGTGAGATAAGACTAGCGCCATAAATACATATGCGTGACAGTCATTTTTATACTAAAAACAAAATTATTGTAAGGATTATTTTGTCGATTGTTTTATAAATGCGTGTAAAACATTGCTCGTGCTAATATTTCACCGTTTCTCGACCTTTGAAGCAGCTCACTCAGAGACGGAGCAGGACGAGCTTGACCGTGCCAGGGCTGAGACAGCAAGAGACGCCCGAGCTCTCCGGAGCGGAGCTCTGTCCAACGGGAGCTTCTCCCAGGGATTCTTCCACCAGACGAACCGCTGGGCGTATCCAGCCCAGCGAAACCGACGGGCATACACCCACCACAGCGACTCCCACCACAATCAGCTCACTCCCCAGCACATGGCGGGGACGCTGAGATCTTCGCGCGAGTATCCCACTCTACAGGAGGATGATAGGTACACACACAGGTTCGTTAACTCTAAGACTTTTCTTTTAAACTAAAGATAAAGTTAATTACCATTGTAAAGAGAAGATCTGATTGCGAAAATCTTTGAAAAAATGCCTGAATACTACACGAAACGTTTGAAAATCATTAAGAACTAGAAAAAAATCACGAAGAATTTATTTCAAAAGTATCCATCTAAAATTAAGACCTTTAGCCCTGCGGAACAAACTACGCAAAACAATGCCATTAACACCTTAGAAGTAATAAGACTAGGCGTAAAATGATATTTGCCTTATAACGAAATAAGTCTGTAAATTTCTGATATTAAAACCAATAGCAGAGATTGTTCAAACCAAGGATTACAGACAGCCATGTTAGTTATTTTCATTATCATAGGTAGAAATTCCGTTCCCCCCTTAATAAGAGATATCAACACAGAAGACAGTCAAAACATTTTTTCTAAGCAACAATGGAATTAACCTGGTTGCAACTTAACAGGTACGATTGCCGCCATAAATGCACGACAGTGAGTTTCATCAGAGAGCAAACCACAACATAATAGATCCAACAGATTTGATGAAAGAAACAAGCGTCATAAGATGAAGATTGTCCAACAGCTGTCAAATAGATATTATACCCTTGAAACATAAAACGCGTTTTAGGTAATAAATCTAGAATGAACAGATTTGGAGGAAAGCTTTTCAGTTGTACATGAACCGTATGCCGCTTATATCAGACTCTGAAATTTTGATATTAAGCTCAATGCATTTAATAACTTCCCATTCTTCGAAATTTCAAGGACATTTTTTCAAAATATATTTTTTCTTATTTAAAATCTCTTTTTCCAAAATTTTAGGGGCTTAACTTTCGTATAATAATATTGTCGGTATGCTTATAAATTTATCAATTTTTCAGTTTCAACAAGTTAATTTTTTTCAACAATTATATTGAGTCACAATTTACATCACTTTACACTTGATAAAGTCTATTGAAGCCATGCAAAAATGACATCTTCAATCACAACCTTTTTCAAAGAAATACAATACGATTCATGGAGGTATCTTGAAAACTTCATCATTGACTTAGATTGTAAGATTGAAACATGCTCGATCACGCTCGAAACACCTATTTAAAACTACCGCCATTTCTTTCCTCCAACTCCTGTCCTCTGGCAGCCGACAGTCCTTCAGTCCCCACTCTGAGTCGGACGACAGCACGCCGCTTCCAGGTCCTCAGGTGGCTCGTCCTAACTCTGAGCACAGCCTCATCTCTTCCGGTCGACAGACAGACAGTCCGAGGTCTGACACAGCTCAGTCTCAGCGGAACTCTGGTTTCTTGTACCAGATGGTTGCTTTTGATAATTTGGCGGACAATGTTCCGATGTTCGTGCGACAAAACGTGAAGAAAACAGGCCGTATGCAGACGGAATCGTTCATTCTCAGGTTGAACTACCTACGGCGACGTCGGGCATTGGGGGAGACGAGCGGCACAATCAACAACAGCAAAACCAAGTCTACCCCGGCCGTGGCTGGTCCCAGCACTACAGTATCTGGCGGAGGGGGAACAACCCCGAGAACTGGGCACGGGGAAGGCAGCTCATTCCCTTGATACGCTCTTCAGCAATTCTGTTCTGTTCTGATAACTGGTTTACTCTTCAAGTATGACGACCACGCAGAGCTTGCTTTTTTTCTTTCAATGATTGGCAAACCAGAGTCAAGATCCATATAATTATATTATGACTGAATTCTGACAAGTTGATCTACTTTAATTGAGTTACAATGGGCCAATAAGAAATCTTTCTATTTAGATAATGGAGCGTCGTGAATATCGCTAAGCTCCCTGTTTTTTTTTGTTGTTGTTTTTTTAATTATTTTCAAGTTGGCACACAATAATGTTCTCTAGCATATTTTTTGGTCAAGAGTTTGCTCATAATAACTGCGTTTGCAAGTTTGTATTTTTAATTATTTGGCGATATTTTGGTCTGAGGAGTAGAGAGAAAAGGAAAGAGAAAACATGTGTACCCTTGAGAAACAAATGCGGAGAATAGTACCGAGAGAACGAAAGAAAGAGAAAAAAGAGCACATAGAGATAGATGGTTAAATAGAGAGAGAGAGAGAGAGAGAGAGAGAGAGAGAGAGAGAGAGAGAGAGAGAGAGAGAGAGAGAAGCTAAGAGAAATTCTGATAAAAATAGAAAGAGATGGCTAGGGAGAGAGATAAAAACGAAAAAGAAGAGAGAGAAGAAAACCAGGTAAATCATACCTAGCAAGTTGGAAAGAAATATGAAAGATAAGAAGGAAGTAACAAAGGTTTAAGACAGGCGGTGATAAAGAAGTGAAAATGAGGAGTCACAGATAGTGCCAATATTCGTATCCCTCTTCAATACCAGTCCTGATATAAAAAAATGTAGCGCTTTGAAACAAATGTGACAACATAAATCGCTCTCACGTTATCATACACATTCATTTCTGTGTCAGTAAAAAAAAAAAACCCAGCAAACTATAACTTTCTAAGTATTTCTTAGATTTGACGTCCTGATTTTCCGTGACACAAAACACACTAATGTATTTTGCTGATTATTATGATATATTTAATGTAATGTTTTATCACTTCTTATTCAGTGTTGTTTACTTCATAATGCTTTAAATCATGATTTTTAAAGATTAAGCAAATTGTTGTTATTATTTTTCAATAAATTTACTCGTCATTTCTGAGGTTTTTTTTAGGGAAAATGCGTTCTTTTAAATATGTTCAGCGGTAAATGTTCAGTGCAAAGTTTGACGTCCCTTTCTCACACTTATTAAGTGATAAATTATACTTTCATTCGCAATATTATTTTAATATGAGGAAGGCCAAGGGTTCAATAGCAGAGTGGGTTTTCAAATGTCAAGAGAAGTATTAGTTTTATTGGAGATTCTGAAACGACTACTTCTCTCCGCAAGCTGAAGTTGATCTAAGACTGCTAACTCAGAAGTCGGAATGAACAATGCACTCAGTAATGGTCTCTAACAATCCTGGCAACGTGGCAGATAACCAGCTCGAAAACTCCCCAAGCAATATTATGCGCCTGCCTTTGAGAAAGCAGGATTCTAACATTTAACACAGCTATAGAACCAGGATATCAAAATGTACTCTATACACATTAACACCCACCACTTTAACCCTCTTAAAACAGACTGACTGACTTGTATGACAAACTATCTTCGTTCAATAAAAAATTGCAAAGAGCATTCCAAGAAAATACACGAGTAAGACCAATGAGTAGAAATTTTTTGTCCGCTTCATTATGATCAACAGCACATCTGTGCACGAAGGGAGAATACGATTCTATAAAAAAAAAATACAATAAGTGCAGGGGTTCAGATACCTATTTTGTATATAAAATTTTAAAGTTCTTCTGTAAATACAGAATAATACCCATAAGGGAAGTAGATGCGACATGCTTGTTGGGAAATATTAGACATTTGTCTCCACTGATGATGAATTTTAAAAAAAGATAATTAATGCACGATGTATCCAGTATTGTTTACTGGCTGAATCTGTAAAACATCGTCTCCTTCCTCTCCCGTTTCCCGAATCTTCCTCCCTCTCCTCATCGATTTTCTTCATCTTTATCATCCTCTTCTTTTTCTTCGTCGTCGTCCTCCATCTTCTTCTACATTTTTCTTCCTCTACATTTTTCTTCTTCTTCTTCTTCTTCTTCTTCTTCTTCTTCTTCTTCTTCTTCTTCTTCTTCTTCTTCTTCTTCTTCTTCTTCTTCTTCTTCTTCTTCTTCTTCTTCTTCTTCTTCTTCTTCTTCTTCTTCTTCTTCTTCTTCTTCTTCTTCTTCTTCTTCTTCTTCTTCTCCTTCTTCTTCTTCTTCTTCTCATTATCGACAGAATTTGATCAAAATATCTTTCAGAAGCTTTTATATGATGGCGGCCCTTCGATTCGAACTGTCGTTTAACTTTTGGACACATGAGCGATGTATTGGGCTTCTTCATTTCTGAGGTTTTGCAGGAAAGGCTTACGGGCCCTTAGCCAGACTACGAAGTAATATTTTTAGACTGACCGACATCATTTGCATAAACTCCTCTCACCCAGCGGTACGTAGCATAATCGCTTTTCGCAAACATGCTAGCCCTTCCACCGAGAACGTAACTGTTATGTAAGGGTTACTGATGACTGCCAGCGATGCTCTCATGCTACCGGTACTGAGTACTAGCCTAGACCAGGTGCAAGCGCGCACTGGAGAGTGTGTTTGCAGTGCTCCGCTGCATGCTCATCAGTACCATCTGCTAGACAAATGGTACTGATGCTCACAGAGTTACATTACATAACAATCACATGATCTGAGACAGTTTTATCAGCAGCAGCAGATTTCACTGGTCTAAACAGCTGACCAGACTAACCAGGCCTAACGCTCGCTTGCGGCTTCCGATGTAGACAACGCAGGCCGATTTGCATACGTCACTAGGGACACCACGTGTTTGTTACGTTATAACTCATGCTTACGGTACTTAACTCAATCTGCGAAACATAGCTATTTACTTTACAAGCTGAAAACCCCGTTCTCTGAACAGGACGCTGGTGTCAACAGATCATGTTTCTAAAAAAAAGTCAGCGAGAGTTACGCCCTTGATTAATGACACTCTTAGACCAAAGATTAAAGGGATACATAGTTTATGAATTTATACACCTCGTTCTACACTAAAAAACGGACACCAGAAACTGAATTTCGCTTGCATTTTGGACTTGCACAGTCAGTAACGATCTAGCCTAGATCTAAATCTATGTCTGTTGCTCATTAAAACACAAGAGAAAATTGTTCAAAGTCGTTTTCTAGATTGTTTTCACAACAGATTGTACTTTGGAATAATTTATAAATACCGCACACAGAAAGAAGAGACTGGACGTTCTCCGTTCAGCCTTAGCAACCAGTTAATTTAGCGTTAGTCTAGCCTCAATATCACCATTGCGTTTTCGATCCTGTGCATGTTTTTCCGTCTATGTGCCCTCCTCTCTCTCTCTCTCTCTCTCTCTCTCTCTCTCTCTCTCTCTCTCTCTCTCTCTCCCTCCCTCTCTCTCTCTCTCTCTCTCTCTCTCTCTCTCCCTCTCTTTCCCTCTCCACTGTAATGTCCTCATATAGCAATATTGTTTTGCAAAAGCCTCGAGGTACGATACTGACGAAATTTTAAAGAAAAGGACGATATCATCTGTAAACTGAAATCCATGTAGCTTTTACATTTAATTATTCAAATTCACTTTCACTTGAGGCCGAAACACGTAGGGAGAGAGAGAGGAGAGAGTCAGAGAGAGAGAGAGAGAGAGAGAGAGAGAGAGAGGGGGGGGGAGTGAAAGAGAGAGAAAGAAAAACAGAAAACCAGGGAGGGAGAAAGTGAGGATAGAGAGATGAGAGGAAGACAAGAGGAAGAAAGAGAGGGGAGTAAGGAGAGAGAAGAAAGAGAGATAGGGGAAAAGAGAGAGAGGACAGAGAAATAGACAGAGAAAGAGAGAGAGGAGAGAAGACGAGAAAGAAAGAAAATTAAAGAAATGTAGAGAGAGAAAAAGAGAAAGAAAGGGAGAAGGAGAGAAAGGACAAAGTCAGAGAGAGAGAGAAAAAAAGAAATATAAAGGAAAAGTGGGAGAAAGAGAGAGAGAAAGGAAGAGGAATACAGAGAGGAGTGAGAAAAAGAGAGAGGGAGAAAGAGGGGGAGAGAAAAGGAGAGAAAGAGAGAGAGGAAAGAAAGGAAGAAAGAGAGAGAGTACGAAAGAGAAAAAGAGATAGTTGGGAGAGAGAGAGAGAGAGAGAGAGAGAGAGAGAGAGAGAGAGAGAGAAGAAAGAAAGAAAAAAGGGGAAAGAGAGAGAGGAGAGGGAGAGAGATAGATAGATAGAGAGAGAGAGAGAGAGAGAGAGAGAGAGAGAGAGAGAGAGAGAGAGAGAGAGAGAGAGAGAAGTAGTATAAAAAAATCAACCACAAACCTAGATCTAGCTCGAGACCGACAAATAAGACGAAAGACGTGAAAACATTACAACAGATGGAATGAACAGGGATCGAACCTGCGCCTCGATGCGGCACCCATCGCCTTGCCGAGACAAGACCAGGCACTTAACCACTGAGCCATCCGCATCTACAAAAATAGATGCTTCAGGAGCAGTGACTTTCATGCTGGCCTGAATAGTTCGTACATTCACCCTTTTCTTTTAAGAAAATAATTATCACATTTTAGCCTTTAATTTTCGAAAAATACTATTTTGTTGAAAAATAATATTACCATTCCAATCTTTAGGTCAATTTACAACTCTATGCCAAATTTGACGCTCCTAAGTGGTCTAGAAATGCTCGGTTAGATGGTCCTCATTTTTCACCTAGCTCCATTATATATAGATGCGTCTCCTGATCAAAACTGGATACATTCTAAGAGACAATACATATGCTGCTTGTACAAAGCAATATGATTCTTTTTAAGGAAAATTGTGTACTTATCATTTTATCAGTATAAGGACTGCTCAAAATTATACTAAGCTACTCCTTTCATTTAGGAAACAAAAACATTTTCGACAAACTTTTATTGCAATTTTCTCTAAGTTTGTTGCAATTTAAGCTTCCAACTGCATGGTCATATATATATATATATATATATATGGAATTTCTGAAAGGATTATGACCTTGCAAATAATTATGTTGGCAACCATACAACGCGCATGATAAAGCAAGGTTGCCATTTACAACATTAACTTTTTAAAGAGGAAGATCATTTCACTTCCTTCACACAACACTTTTCATAAAAACGAAAAATGAAATAAACCCGATTAAAGACAACAGCACAACAACAACAACAACAACAACAACAACAACAACAACAACAACAACAACAACAACAACAACAAATGATAACAAAATATCGCAATGGTATGGGAGCATGGTATAATTCTGTTTTGAGGGCACACCACAACGAAATATCTGAGTTTATCAAATACACTGATACGGTTAGGCAGTGATTAAAGGACGGGTATACAAAGAATAAAACAACAGCAAGGACTTATTCTCCTAGAGACACCCAGAACTTCAGACACTCAGGGTTTGTCAGCGATAATTGAAGAGCGCTTTTATCGTATGGTTATTTCTAATCCTTTGTCATCTAATTAATTATATTCTTTACGATTGAGCAAAAAAATGAGAGTATCAGAAGAGCAAAACTAAAGTTTTTTTTTTAACTTGAATTGACATAATGAAGTACTTCAAATTTAGGAACTATTATTCTAATTGCTGTTGAATGTAAATATGGTGTGATAGTCAGAAAAAGGAGCGTTATAAAGTCTTACTACATAATCTTTTGCCTCACCCGAAGAGGTCATTAATTGCTCGAAGGTCAAATAGTTGCTCTATAACTTTTCATAACATTAAAAACATTGTACAATTAAAATGAGCTTTGGCTTTTTTAGAGCAATCACGGTATCGATTGTCATCGATTTGAACACGCTGAAGTAAAGAATTTAAAAAAAAACATAAAGAAACAAAATTCTATTCCGTCGAACAAACGTCCTACAATATTGGCGTGAAAGGTTCGCTTCTCTCTCTCTAAAAAGAAAACAACAACACATGACACTTAAAAGACTGCAGTAGTGTCTACAATCATACAAACTATTGTTCACAAAGTTAGATGGCAAGTTGATCAATGGAAGTTCTATTTTCATCTGGGTTTCTTATTGTGAGAAAATATCATTTGTGAATTTTTTTAACAAACGAATAGAACTAAATGATATCATAGTGCATCAATACATCAAAAATAAAATATGACAAATCACAAGATTCCATGTTTATCAATGAGAAAGCCAATGAAGATAAAATATTACAAACAACACAAAATGCAGTGGCTCTGCTTGTCTCAATAAATCAGTGATAAAAGGAGAGGGTAAATGCCATGACATACACCCACAAGCAATCCCACAAATAGTATTTAAGTGCACCCACTGAGCTTTGCCCTCACTTTGCACTTCTCTCACTCAACCTCTACGCTTGTGCATCAACGTCCACATAAACTACAGAATTTTTTTTTTTACTTCTTTTGGTGCAGACAACAATATACGAGTAAACGCTTCTTAAATGTGTCATGGAGCGATTGATACAGTCTTGTTGGATCCATTATGAGATTCTCACCTGCCTTGATAGTAAAGCACAAAGAAATAATTAAAGAGGCAGCGGACCTTGTGTCACCCCCATTTGTTGACATTGCTGTTCTTTTTCCTGGTTCCTCTTATATTAGACAAAGGTTGTGACACAAAAAACAGAAGACGATGGTGGGCATAAAATGTGATCGTTTATGAGTATGCAAAAAAAAAACAACAAAACAAAACAGTATTCCTACTTCAAAGAGTGATAACTAAATATCAATAAACCATTTTCAAATCCTTACAAGCAGCAAGACTTATATCCTACCCAACACCCCTTGCCCTCATTCATGATGTATCGCAATGAAGCGGTACTCAACTGTATCCTTCGGCGCACAGTCGGGACAATGTTTCCAGCCCACACCCAAATCGGACACACATTGTGGACGTCCCAGAAATAATCACAAGTCTAGTGTTGATACTGAACTTGAGGGAATCTGCGCAAACATATTGAACTGGACGAGCGTTCCTCATATTTAGAAAATGTAAAAATCTACAGCGATTTTATGGTTTTATTTTCCATCCCTGTAAAGCAAGGAAGCCATAAATTTATTACCTGTGCTAATTTGCAACTTAAAGGAGATTTGAAACATAGAAACAGCTGTACCTCATTCACAGCTTTGAATTTTACTCTCGACAATATTCCAATCATCCTCCATAGTTCACCTGGGTTACAGACATTCCTTTGAGAACTTCTTATTCATCTTATTCATATTTCTTGAAATAACATTGCCATCTGAAGTGCTTGAATTATTACTATTCTTACTATTATTATTATTATTATTATTATTATTATTATTATTATTATTATTATTATTATTATTATTATTATTATTATTATAATTACTATTACTATCATTATTATTATTATTATTATTGAAACAGAATACTAAGGCATTCAATATAGTAATATATAAAAATCAACAACAACGTATATCAAACAATACTTTGAACTAAGTCAATTGACACAATATACTCTTTTTCTCATGATTCAGGAAACATGACGATTATGCACATGGAAGAAAATTTGGGTGAATTATGTAAAGTAGCATACATAGCAAAAGTAAATGTTTGATCTCCATGTTTGATTCAATATGAATCAACCAATGCAACCAATGCTAGATAGTTAGATTGAGAGAGAGAGAGAGAGAGAGAGAGAGAGAGAGAGAGAGAGAGAGAGAGAGAGAGAGAGAGAGACAGACAGACAGACAGACAGACAGACAGACAGGCCCACAAACGAACTGGCAGAAAGACAGACAAGAGGCGTAGAGACAGAGAGAGAGAGAGAGAGAGAGAGAGAGAGAGAGAGAGAGAGAGAGAGAGAGAGAGAGAGAGAGAGAGAGAGAGAGAGAGAGAGAGAGAGATTGAGAGAAAGGGTTATTTATTGTCAATTATTCCCAAAGCAATTTAAGATAATGTACCATACATACCACTAGGCCTAGATTAAAAAAAATGTTCCAATAGATAACAAACTGTCGTCAATGTTTTATGTAAAAACTGTGTTTGAACTGTTAACCATAGAACAAAAGTTATAAAAAATTTTTCCTACCATAGGTTTTTCTGTCTTCGATTAGGAAACAAGTTAAAAGTATTGTTGAGCATGAAGATAAAAGGAGAGCCTGTCATCTCACAAAAACATCTTTACAAATATGTCATTTTTAATTAGAATGGAATCAGCCTTAACAAAAGCTATGTAAACCTAAGGTTTCGTCAGAATGAAATAATTTTCTTCAAATACATACATCCATCCAAAGATATATTTGCAATGCCATCCTCCATTTTTACCACTTTACCATATCATGATTATAAAAAGTTTTAGATGGTTAGGCATTTAAAGAAAGATCAATAGGCTAAGAACGACACCCACAATAACTTCATTGTGATATATTGCAAACTCAGACTTTACAAATGCTTCAATCTCTTTACGTTTATTTCAACTACACACTCCACCGTTGTTGCGACGATGTCTTTCATCTGCGGCACATCAATAGCACAGCTAATATGTGTGTACATTTGCTTGGTAGCTGGTTTGTTATGGAGGAACCTGTCTTGGATATACTGCAGGCTGGAATCCATCGTGTCAGGACCTGATAGCAATGAGAGATTAAGGATATATAAAGATCCTACCAAGGAGAGAGGCATACTTATAAATCACTAATTTGATCTAGACGGTCCCCTCAAAGAGAGGTAACTGATCGCAGTCTTTTTATCAATATAAGCTAAATAATTTTCGCCACTCAAAAACAGAGCTGAAATCAGCCACCACTGAATGAAGCGATTCAAATCCTCTGAATCAATGATTTGTTTTTCAATACTTACAAATTTAAGTGGATAGGATCTCCAAACAGCATAAAACATTTAAAGCAAAATCGGAAATTATCCAGCATAATCTGCAAAATAACTATAATAATGATGAACAAAACTCTACAACAAATAGTTATTCTAAGGCACCGAATAAAAGTGAGGAAGACTAATATACGAAGAAAGTAAAAAACAAACAAAAAATATCGATTCGACAAAAGTACTGTAACCACTACTAGTCACGTGCTGAGCAAGGAAGATATATGCAACATGGGTCATTCACGACAGCGGTTTACCTTTATAATCTGGAAAACAAGTAGTAATCGATGAGTTCTTCAGCTTGGTGGCAAAAATGTCTTTCTTATTTAAGAAGAGGATAATGTCAGTTTTGTCGAGAAATTGATTATAACTGACGTCATGAAAAGCTTGGAGGCTGTCTTGCATTGCCATCTGAAATGAGAATACCCGCTTGATAAGCCTTTTATCGTACATGTGCGTAGAGCATAAAGCTTAATACAATAACTGAAGTAGGACATAGAGATTACTGCTGCTGCTGCCATTACTGCTACTACTACTACTACTACTACTACTACTACTACTACTACTACTACTACTACTACTACTACTACTACTACTACTACTACTACTACTACTGCTGCTGCTGCTGCTGCTGCTGCTGCTACTACTACTACTACTACTACTACTACTACTACTGTTGCTGCTGCTACTACTACTACTACTACTACTACTACTACTACTACTACTACTACTACTACTACCACTACTATTTCTACTACTACTACTAATAGTACCACTGTTGCTGCTGCTACTACTACTATTACTACTACTATTACCTCTACCACTACTACTACTTCTACTACTACTACTACTACTACTACTACTACTACTACTACTACTACTACTACTACTACTACTACTACTACTACTACTACTACTACTACTACTACAACTACCCCTACCCTTGCGGCCACTTCTTCCACAACCTTGAAAGTTATCAAGACATGTACTTATGAAAATTAGAAGCTTGGAACGATTTACTTTTCTTTTATATGATTTTCCTGTCTGTTTGGAATCAGAAAAAAAAATGTATTTTTCGACGCTGGACTGGTAGGATACCCAATATTTATAAAGAAACACACTATTGGCCATGTTTCTTCATTTGTACTAACTAACGCATTAAAATCTGCTTAACCTTTCTGATCGAATACTCTTGTTCCGAATAATGCATTGTCAAATTAACACAACAGTTAACTTTAAGGAAAAAGAAAACTATGAAACAGTTCTTTTAAAGGCTTTAAGTATTTATGAATAATAATTGTATTGATAATAATCATATGTAGCAGCTTTTTTTTTTATAAACATGTGTGCTTGGAAAATGCGGAAAATCAGAATTGAAAAGGAAAAATAACAACACATAAATCAAAACAAAGAGAAGAAGAAAACTTAGAGCCTGACGAAGTTTTATGAAATCAGCCCATTAATCTTTTGCTCTTCTTTCACCCTGAAAGAAGAAACCAAATTTTCTTCCTTCAATTTCTTTTTGTTAAAACTAATGTTTTTTTTTTAAATAAATTTATTCTTGCTCTCATTTAGAGCAATTTTTTTTTACCCTCTCTGACCTGACCGTTTATCCACTGTGTCTGAATTGATTCGCTACTGACCATTCATTACACACTAACTTCTCTTCTTTGATTAACTCCCTGGTGGACTGATCTCCTTTTCAGGACTGAAGCCATTACTGTTACGGACCCTTCTTCTTTCCAGCCACCAATTCAATGTTGATCTTCTCAAAAAGGATAAATTTATCTTTCTCTCTTACAACACTTTCCCCACTCCTCTCTCTATCCATCTCTTCTCCTTATGCGATCTCTTTTTTTTTTTGCTTTATCCTTTTATTTCATGCCGCAACTCTTCTCTTTGTTACCTCAACCTCTATAAGGCTTTGTCCCAGCCTCAACTGCGGTTTACAAACCAATCGATCACAAGTTTTTTCCTGTCCTCATTAAGACGCCTTGCAGCTCAAGGGTTTGTCTTTCATTTCAACAAAAATTATCATAAATTCTGAGTAAACTTGTTCTTGGCCATTGGATCTTTTAGAGATTCAGTGTTTTTTCATTTACGTCCTTGTTAACAACGTCAATAAGAAAATTAATTCTTTTATTTGTTGCTTCCTTCTCTCATGTTAGTTTTGGGAAAGGCCACATAATTTGAACGGCGTTTCTTCGCCCTTTTGTTTCAATTGTTTAATGCTCTTCTTGGCGATGGACTGTCTCTGTTTAGGCTAATTTCTATGTTAATGGAAAGATTTGGTATTAGAATAAGAATATTATTAACTAGCTAATTAATTACATTTATTTGGATTCAGTAGAGATCGTATAGCGCTCATGAAATTTTTCATATTTTTATTTTCAATACGAAGGTCATGCAGACAAAGGAGAACATTATAATGAGCTGTAAAATAATTACACTCACCACGCTTGGGTCTTCCTCCAGGGATTCGTCAAACTCCGCAAGAGAGACAAAAAATACGACGGCCGCCGCTTCGTCAAAGAAATGAATCCATTTCTTTCTCAGACTCCGTTGCCCCGCTACGTCTATCATTCTGCAAGAAAAAAGGAGGATAACAGAAATAAGCCAAGATTTTCTTCTCTTCCTGTTGTAGGAAATCATTTACATTTGGACTTAACAAAATTAAGCTAATCCGACCATTCACTTTTTGCCAAGTTCGGTTTTTTTTATGGAATTCTTGCAAGAGAAGAAACAAATATACGAAAATATACAAAAAATCTCTTATAATAACCAGCTTTAAAGATACTGCGTTTTGATTCATTTCATGTCCACAAAAAATGGCCAGATACTTTTTTTGAAATCGCCTACTGCAAAACTTTAAGTTTGTGATACTTCGATTTTCATTTTCACATTATTTTATCTTTAGCAACATTGTTGTCCTTACAATATTAATTTGGAACTAAACATACGTAGGAACTGCTTTCTAAATAAATAAAGGTTCTTAAAACGCACATTGATAAACTCGGTACAGAAGAGTCAAATCTCAAACTCCGCTTCTTTTCGTACTTCTTCACAAAAACACTTCTTCGAATACGCTATCCCATTTTATGATTTGAGATGTTCTATAAGCGATAGGACTATCCTGAAAGGTGGTGAATCGATCGGTCAAACAGCTCATACCAATCTGAGAAAGACCTATCGGATGTAACAATTAAGAACTACCACTTTAAGTGAAAACCTGAAAAAGATTGCGCAATTATAAAAGTTTGTATATATTGACTTTGTCATAACCTGCAAAGAATCACATTGCAGAGCAGAATCTCAAGTCTTTTCAATTCTGTTGCATAAAGCTTCAGCTTTTAGCATCTTTTCATGAAATCAGCCTGTGAATCTTTTGTTTTCCTTTTTTTTAAAGAGAAAACTTCTTCCTCTACGTTTTTTTTTTTGTTCAACCTTATGCCATGTTTTATAAATTCTCTCTCTTCACCTCATGCGATCTCCTTTAGGCTCTGTCATTTAATTTCATGCCGCAATTCTTTTCTTTGTTACCAAAAAAAAAAAAAACATCAGAAATGTGTCAGAAATTCAGAGGTAGTCATCAAAGTCCTATTTCAAAAGATTCCTCAACAAAAGCTGAATAAAGTTCTAATCTACTCCTACTGGCTCAACATTGATAATGGATAAAACTATTTTATGTCCTATGTGAAGACATACACAAAAATGACCAGAGATTGTGGGCTACAGTGGGGCAACAAGGTGCTAACCTGTAGAGGCGATAGTCCATGATGAACTGGTGTTCCTGGACTCCTAGCGTTGGCCATCTGATGAGGAGAATATCCTGGATACTGGGCAGGTAGTCAGGGCAGCAGATCCTCCCAATGTGAAGCAAGAAACTGAAGGTGGAAACATTTCACAGCCTTTAATGTACGACATGTTAGTATTACGTTATCATTCGTTGTCTTGACACTCTTCAATGTTGGTTGACACTGATTCAGAACACAATTAGTCCTTTTCTAAACCAATCAGATTTTTATCTTATTTTAATGTATGAAATAACCTCAGAAAATGCACGAACAAATATTAAAGCAAAACTTCAACGAGGCAGTTACAGTATCAACTTCATGTTGTGACACACTATTTGACAGCTTTTTTATGTATAGCCAGATAGAGAGATAAACCAGTGCATGAATAAGTAGAATGTTAAAGGTAGAGCTAGAGAGATATAGAGATAAATAGGTAGATAGTTCGATGGATACATGCAGACAGATGGATGAATAGATAAAGAATGAAAAAAGGTAAATCCAGACTGAGAAAGAGAAAGACAGGCCGAGAGAGAGAGAGAGAGAGAGAGAGAGAGAGAGAGAGAGAGAGAGAGAGAGAGAGAGAGAGAGAGAGAGAGAGAGAGAGAGAGAGAAACAGAGAGACAGAGAGACCGTTAGACAGACCGAGACAGAGAAACCACATAAAGTGAGAGTAAATCACATTTTATTAGTCTACCTAAGGTTGGATGACTGTCGATACTAGGCATATAAAGTGTTGAAGGTCGAAAAAAATAAGATGTATGTAGGGAACAGACGATCTTTTTTCTAGCCCTTCCAACACGAGATAGGATACTAGGTTCATGAGACAACACAAGTGCTTACTACTCGCTGCTGGCCGATAGCCTGTCCGTCTCGAACTTGTGTCTGCGCTCATAGCACATCTGGATGGCTGGATCCGCCCACAGGGTATGCATGTCCTCAACACTCGGGACATCAGGCTTGTACACGTCCAGGGAGGACAACCGCTTCGTCAGCTCTGCCTTTGTGGTGGCTGCGGTTAAGCAAATTAGTTCCTCTATTTAACTGTTTTGATTACAGCGAATTAAAAGAAAATCAATAATGACAAAAACTACACCAGCAACAAGAAATTAATTGAGACTCATTAATAGTGAAATAAGTAATTTTTTAATTAACAATGGACACTAAAAGATTTAAAAAAGGAAATTGATACTAGGGAGAATACTTTTAGGAAAACAATATACTTATATCGGCAATTGGGATAATTATACATATCGGGTTGAGGCCTGCTACAAATCGCTTTGTATAAATATACCGGATGAAATTGGAAGATTTGCTGCTTTCCATAGACCGCTAGCAACAACAATTTTTTCCTTGTGACATCAGAGTATCTTGTGGAATGGTCATGCTAATTGCAAACTGCTTCGTGTAGGGTAAACAGCGATTATCCGTTATGTATATCTTACATTTGATAGAATTTTCTAGATAGTACCTGTATTCCTTAGTCTCCAGTTTGCCAAAATACATGTATTAATAAATCTGCTTTCCTTTGCTTTTTTTTCTAATTGTTAAAACGGCAAAATTGAGAGAGAGAGAGAGAGAGAGAGAGAGAGAGAGAGAGAGAGAGAGAGAGAGAGAGAGAGAGAGAGAGAGAGAGAGAGAGAGAGAGAGAGAGAGAGAGAGAGACGTTAATGAAACTGTAGACATAATTAGACTCAGCTGGTGGTTCCTAAATCTGATCGTAAGGTAAGGCGGTGCAGACAGAAAAACAAAATGAGTTGCCTTCTCTTCCTGCGTCTATTTCCGTAAGAGCTGAATGCCCTAGGTCCAATGCTCCAGTATTAGCTGCGGGCTCCCAAAGGGACTTCTGCTTAGGACGAACTAAATGAGACGACTAGCGAGCACATTTACGTTATCGCTACTTGTGTAATGTTCGTAATCAACCCCAAATTACTCTTCCAATTTAATTTTTGAGTTTAAGATGTTGAACTAAATTGAACTGATTTTAAATCAATGTCCATTATTGAGATTCTGAATACAGGAGAGACGTAGAAAGCCAGAAATCGGAAGACATTAACATTTTTTTATTTAACAGGCTTAATAGCTTTTATTCTGTGATAGCGAACTAATAATTATTTTCATCGCCAAGATACTGTATTAGCTTCAACTAAGCAGTTTAGAATAAACCTTAAAATCAACTGATGTAAATAGCTCGCAGGCAGCCAGGGCAATATTGAGAAAATGAGAATAGGAAAGAAAACTAATTGAGTTTTCAAGACAAGTGCGCAACAATGAAGAATAATTGAGCAAAAAGCCTATGGTGACATCTACAGATGAACTCGTTGATGTATCTCTCTATCTACCTAATTTCCTCCCTCATTCTTCACATAGTTTTTTTGCGCCGTGTCTTGCTACAACATTGATTAAGACAGATTTCGGCAAATTTTGGAGTTTGCAGAATTGTATTGCTTTTAATAGCATGTAAAAACTGTAAAGTAAAACCAAATGTAAATACAGATTCATTGTCATTTGTAAGGCATTCGGTGTTTAAAAAAATATAGCAAAATCAGTTAAAATTCTGAAACTTATAGAGATCTTGAACTATTTACCTGTTCAATCATTGATAAGATAGTAGGCATAATTATTTCAGTCTCTTAGTTAAACCCTTCACTTCCTCCCATCCCCCCTAAAAAAACAAAACAAAATAAAAACATATTTAAATCAACAACACAAGAAAATGGGATGTTTTTCAAAAGAATGATTAAAGTTTCTTCCTCAAAGAAAAAGACCAACCAGATTTTAAGGCCGACCGGATGGCTTCAGGGGGAATTTAAACGACCTAATGCAACCCTGACGTTTCGAGCAATCCCAGCTGCTGTCTGGCCCAGTTCTCCAGACTCGACCTGACCAGGAGAGTCGGGAGCTAAACAAGCGACAGACACTGAGACAGATAACCTTCCCCTCCCCCCAGGGCTGAGTCAGCCCCGACCAGACTTGGAGTGGTAGGAAACGATTACCTCCAAAATATCGACAGAATGAAGCCCAATCCGAGAAGCCAGTTGCGATAAAGATCACTCCCTGTGCGATCTTCCTCTTTAAAAAGATGATTTAAACTGATATTTAGTTTTCCTCGCTTTTACCTAAAACATACCAGGACACATTTTCTCTGCCTTTTCATCCGCTTCCTTAAATTTGTTGATGAGTGTTACGATAGAAATCCTAGGGTGTTTCCTCTTAAAGTCTGTAGCTAGTTTCTGTCAGAGAAAAAATAAGTAGAGAGCGCAAAAACTTAGGTTAACTTTTCAGTAGCAACATTAGACACATATTGTAATGAAAAGCCCCTCTATACTTTTAAATAAGGATGATTGCTTTAACGATCTTTTGTCTTCCATAACTCTCCTTCAAAACTATTCCTTTTTTTTTTGTTTCTCCTCCAAACTTAAATTCTATCACTCTTTCAAGCACCTGCTCTTATTTCTCTTCTTCCTCTTTCCCTTAAGCATACATGCCATTATCATGATTATCATCATTTTCTTTATCATCAAAGAGGCATCATCGATATTCTCATCTTTATTAATTTTCAACTCTTATCAAAAGTCCGCGGTATTAGAACAAGGCCCCAGCAATCGATGAAACTCTTTAATCGACCCTACTACACACGTTCTTTTTAACACCTCCCCCCCCCCTCGAATCAGTAAGTAATGACTTGGTAATTTACCTTCATCTCAGGAGACTGGAACTTGAGGCCGATGCGCTCCATATGCTCGATGAGATGAACGAGGCCTGTGGCGACGTTCTGCAGGATCTGGTCATGGTAGGTCTGTCTCTCCGCCGGAGGAAACCCGTCCCCATACTGAAGACGCAGCTGCTTGAGAAATGTGCTCTTACCTGCCCCGGGGCTGCCTGAGAGGCGGAGAGACAACAGGCAAATCGATCAGGACAACCACATAGGTCTCTCACTATCTACAGTTGAACGATGGATTAGCAGAAATGTTAGGACTATAGGACTGAAAATAGACTTTTATTTATTTACTGCTGCTGCTGCTGCGGCTGCTGCTGCTACTGCTACTGCTACTGCTACTACTACTACTACTACTACTACTACTACTACTACTACTACTACTACTACTACTACGACTACTACTACTACTACGACTACTACTACTATTTCTACTACTAATAATACTACTACTACTACTACTACTACTACTACTACTACTACTACTACTACTACTACTACTACTACAACGACGCTGACAACGTTGCTACTACTACTACTGCTACTACTACTACTACTACTACTACTACTACTACTACTACTACTACTACTACTACTACTACTACTACTACTACTACTACAACGACGCTGACAACGTTGACGACTTTTATTTCTTTCACTTGTGCCGATACCACGGATATTATTGCTATTGAAGCTACTGCTACCGCTGCTTGATTCATAGAAAGATTTCTACTACTACTACTACTACTACTACTACTACTACTACTACTACTACTACTACTACTACTACTACTACTACTACTACTACTACTACTACTACTACTACTACTACTACTACTGCTACTACTACTGCTACTACTACTACTACTACTACTACTACTACTACTACTACTCCTGCTGACAACGTTGACGACTTTTATTTCTTTCACTTGTGCCGATACCACGGATATTGTTGCTATTGAAGCTACTGCTACCGCTGCTTGATTCATAGAAAGATTTCTACTACTACTACTACTACTACTACTACTACTACTACTACTACTACTACTACTACTACTACTACTACTACTACTACTACTACTACTACTACTACTACTACTACTACTACTACTACTACTACTACTACTACTACTACTACAACGACGCTGACAACGTTGACGACTTTTATTTCTTTCACTTGTGCCGATACCACGGATATTATTGCTATTGAAGCTACTGCTACCGCTGCTTGATTCATAGAAAGATTGCGAGCACGGCTGTCGCCGCAGTAAGCATTGAAGACTCCCATGAAAAAAACCCAACACAAAGCCGATAAAGTAAACAATGGTTTTTACTCGGTGAAAAAAATTCAGGTTAATTATAAAAGAAAATGATCGATTGTCCCATTCCTCTCTAGTCGACGATTTCCAATTAACTTGCATTGCAAAAAAAAATAAAAACAAAAATTGAGAGAATTTCTAATCGGTAATGAGATTTATTGACTGCCCTTGTATACAACGGTAAATTTAATACTCTCTCTCTCTCTCTCTCTCTCTCTCTCTCTCTCTCTCTCTCTCTCTCTCTGCCTCCCTGTCTCTGCCTGACAGTCTATTTGTTTGTCTGTCTTCCTGTCTGTCTGTCTGTCTGCCTGTCTCTCTGTCTCTCTTTCTAATAGGTTCACAACACAGACATAAATATAAATGTTTGAGCAGTGACAGCACACATGTCCTTACAAACTATTCATTCAATCAGCATAGACAGCTGATATGTTTTTTTTTAATCGTTATAAGGGCACCACATGTTTTACTCAATACATTGGGATAAAAATTTCCTAATAATGATTATTGATATTATTGATATTATTAAAAAAAATAAAATAAAAATAATAATAATAATAATAATAATAATAATAATAATAATAATAATAATAATAATAATAATAATAATAATAATAATAATAATAAACTCACTAAGTAAACAAGTACACTAATTTCACCATCGCTTTCATGGTCAATTTCTGTCCTGTGATGTAAATAAATTTGGAAATTTCATTTCCATACACGCTTTGAGAATGTTCGGTTCAGACGACTTCTAGTTTTATTAGATCATTAGTCATTTAGGTTTTCTTTGACATTAAAAAAAAAAAATTAGAGCACTACTAATTTATATAAACTTGTGTCGAAGTTTTGTTTTGGGCGATCTTTCTGGTTCTCTCACAAGTAAGATCTCTAGACTGAACGTCTCTGAACCGTTCACTGAATGAAATAATCAAAGCTACACGTGTCTAATTTTTGAAAAGATTCAGACAACAACGTGAAAACCATCTTTGCTAAACGAGCTGTCTGCTGCAAAATTGATATAATTCCTCCTCCTCACAATGTTTTAAAGTGTTACTAAAAACTTTGACATATCAATTTGAAAATTCACCCGTACAATCTCGTGCATCCTCCAGATATTTGTAAAGTTGAATATTCACCTAGAGTTTGAGACATAAATGCTAAAATTGCAATACAAGTTCAAGATGCGTATAAGTGTTTCAATAAAATTGATCTATATAGCTTATAATATTGAGTCTTTTCATGCCCTTTCCGTGCGGAGATGATCTGCTATCACGTTTTGCAGGGTTCAGTAACTAAACACTACACTTAACCAAGAGTTGAAAACAAAAATAGTTTGTACACTTCTGCGTAAAACACGATGGCGTGCACAGGACACCTACGACGATCTCTTCCTTAATACCTAGAGGCAAAAACCCTTTTGCGTGTCCAGTAATCTGGATCCAATGCCTTGAGTAGATTTTCACCAAAAGGATTCCATTGTGTGAACATTCCTTTAGAAATCGCTAGTGCCTGTGCACTGTAACACTGTGACGACCTTTTGGCGCTACTCTTTCAATGTAGACCGCCATGTCACATTTTGTCGTCATTGAAAGTGCAACAATGCCGTCATCGCATGACTTATCTCAACCTCATATTTCTATGACAAAGGCCCTCCCTTCCCCTTATCCCCCAAAATACACTCACACACAGAGCTTGCTGTGCGTGCTGCCAAAGCCGAAAGAAGACACACCTACATCTACTCACGATAGTAGCAAAACTGATGCACTCTCAACGGAAATGGCTCTACTCCAGACACTGTCTATTTAAATCTATTGGGTTTTTTTACATTTAGGTCGCCAAAAGTATAAATAAATTTGCTTTTTGCCATCAGCACAGGCTCACTGTTATCTACCACTTCAGGCCATTTTTAGCGAGCCAGCTCAACATATGATCGGCGCTTTAGAAAGTTAACAGATCTAAAAAAATGTTCCAATATGAACTAACCTATGAAAAAAACAGCTGTAAGGTGTTTTAAGAAGATCTTTATTTTATCGAATGCCCCGATATAATTTGGTGACCTGTTTGAACTTACTCGTAGGATCTATAATCTCCTGAAAACCGCACGCAACTGGATCTATGGTAACAAGCGGACTCAGTGGAAAAAAAAAAAAAAATTATTTTCACATCATTCTCTAGACTCGAGGCGGTCTTGTCTAGTCCGACTTGCTTTTCAACAAGGTTCGAATTCCATGCTTTTCACATTTTTTTATTTATCTTTTTTTCATTAAAATTAGGACCAAATTATTGAAATCAGACAACAGACCTGGCCGCAAACCACAACCGTCCATTAGAAACTTAGTTGCGCTGAACAAAACTTGCTCCTGACGTTGGAGTTTGACAGAGCCACCTGACCATAGACTTGACCGACTTACAATTCCACGGAAAAGCAGAAGAAAAAAAGAAGAATTGAAACCAGAAAAGACGTGTGAGTGCTGTGTAAGAAAATTGCTGATTTCCATGCAGTTTCCATATAAATAGGTCCATTTATTCATTTATTTAACAAATAGCGATTGCTCGGGGCGCGCCATGTATTGGTCGCTTTAAAGTGACATCATGTAGAGGCTGTTTTACGTAACCAAGCTTTCAACTTGATGGTCAGCTAAACATCCAGAATTTAAATGGTCTGGCTCCTTGAATTCCCCACTGATATTAAGATTTAGACTTATTTTATGGATTGATAACGCGTAAGTTGAGAAACACCCGTCTACTGTATGGACACTACAAGCGCATCGGTGGAACTTAATGAGTTAAGTTATTGTTTCTCAACACGTTTCAATTTGCATTTGCCATTCGATATGTCGCGGTATCTGCTTGCTAAAAGGCTTATAGACTAGAACATAGAGTTCTTTGGAAAGTTCCTTTTTTTGGGAGGCGCATGGGGAAATTGCAATAATAGAAAGGTCAGCTGTGAAAGTAGATTATGGGACCTCGAAATAAACTGAACTGTTTGACCCGTGCATTGTATGGAAAATGATGGAAAATTTGTGAGAATCTTTATTTCCACTTAAACATCAACTGTTCAAGCTGTATGCTTTCTGAATTAATGCCTTTTAAAATCTTGGTGACATATTTCAATAAAAAATGCTTGAAAATTAAATAATTTATCTAATAATATGCAATGTCCTACACCATTTCACTTACAAAGGTACAACTATACTTTCTCAGAGGCATATTTTATGAATGACCAATCTGCTATAAGAAATATCTCCATGTTTCCGAGGAGACGAATACCCTGCAACAACTAGATGAGACGTCACCATAAGCAAAATTATTGTCTCTATTTTATCTCTTTACTAAAGTGAGTTTGCGTTGTCAGTTGAGGGCGACCAACTTTGGTAAGCCGTCCCTGTTACAAAACATAGATTCATCAAAGTAAGTCTTCGGGTCTTATTTTACTTATAATCAGTGACACGTCCAAATATAATCAAAGGGATTAAAACTTGAGCAACGTTTTTGTACCTGTTGCATGCATCTAATCACGCTAAGCCTCCATCGTAATAAATCGAAACTATGATTCCGAAGAGAGGATCAGAGGCAGCTACGATTCGGATAAATTCATACCAAAGTTGAAAGAAATGTATTTCAAGTTCGTTTAAATCTGAATTTAAGAGGAGTTTCAAAATATTTTTATGTTCACAAATGCAATTGCAAGTTACAGAACGTCAGTAAATGAATTGCAGACCGAAAGAGAAAAAAAAATGTACACAGAAACCAGACGAGTCAGATTGAATGACGAGGTAGGCGTGGGCATAGTATTATAAAAAAGAAAAACATTACTTGCCAAAATGCAAAAGCAGAGGGCATTTTTGCATATTCGTATAGACTGATATAAACCAAGTAGCAGTGACTAGTGATGCTCATTCAAACAGAGAGCAGTTCCCATGAGACTGACCAGAGAAAAGAATCCACCTTGACAAATTGTGAGAGCAGGTAGACAGTGGTGAAGGAACTGTCGTTGATTCACTAAAGTCATGTGGGAGCTAAATAAAACGTTGTTTCAATAACATCTAAAAAAAAGTTTGAAGTTCTAATGGGTATGACATTTGTCACTTGTCACAAGAAGAACCAAAAGCATCTAAAATAGTAAATGTGCATTGGAGGGATGTTTAAAAAAAATTGCTATTAAGTTAGTCATCAAAGGAGGAAAAGCCATTCATTATGCCACTCTCAACAATTTGAAGAAGGCGAAACATCTTGTGCGAAAACAGAACTTTCCAGCCGATCGACTGAGATACATTGATGATTTAATGAAAGAGTAGGGAGACGTCTTTGGATAAGTCTGTTTATCTGTAAGAGAGAAACAAGCGAGTTCAGATCGAAGTCGAGTTATTCATCCTCAAGGAAAATAGCGAATGGTTTTCTCGGAGTAAGTGAGAACAAAGCTAGGTAGCAATGTATCACACCCCGAGGTTAAGGACTATTTATGGATAAATTCAGCGATCAATGTACAGTCTTGACACTATTGGCTCCAAGAACGAAAGTTAACGTGAGTGCACAGGCGGCTGTACAAGGAACAAAACTCCAACTATGATTTCGATTGGTTTCATAATAGAAAATGCTGCAAAGGACATATTTCTCTGGGAATGTTGAAATGCGAGAGGAAAGCAAAAGAAGTTTTTCTTCTATCCGGTAATGGGGACAAATATTAAACATGCAAATCTAACATATTTAATCTAAATTTGCCTCGCACTTCTTAAATATAATGTTTTTCTATCCTTCACTTAAAAGAAATAAAGTATTGTGTATGATGAGAGCGACGTGATTTGATGCGCTTTAGAGCCACGATTTATCGATTATACAGCCAAGTCCTGTGAAATCCGCCCTGCTCTGTGAGTCTGAACTGAAACCGCGAATCTGGGTGCCCAGAAGTTAACAAAATGCTCAGCAAGAATAAGCTTGATAAAAATACTGGTGGAAAAGCTATATTGAGCAGTCCAACTTAAAAAGCAAATGGAGAATACATTGAAACTTATATTTCTTTCGAAAATTCCATGTTTCTTTTTGAGACATTATTCAATTAGGTAGAGTTTCAAACCTTACCTTGTAACGTTTACTGAAAGGGGCATAACGGTCTGCTGTAATCTCGTAATAAGAAAAAAAAAAACTGCTTCAGGCTTTCTAATTATTTGTAACTTTGGAATAAGCAAAATTAAAAAAAAAATTCGACATTGCTACACCCCCCTCTCCCCACATACACACAAAACATAACAAAGCAAAACAAACAAACAAAACAAAATTGGCTAGGGGATAAGCACTGACAAATAACATCAAAAGAAATTTTGGAAAAATGAAAAGCCAGAATAGGGGGAGAGAGAGAGAGAGAGAGAGAGAGAGAGAGAGAGAGAGAGAGAGAGAGAGAGAGAGAGAGAGAGAGAGAGAGAGAGAGAGAGAGAGAGAGAGAGAGAGAGAGAGAGAGAGAGAGAGAGAGAGAGAGAGAGAGAGAGAGAGAGAGAGAGAGAGAGAGAGAGAGAGACATTTATGAAACTGTAAACATTCGCGCGTTCATACTGCAACAACTTACAAATCATCGTATCCATCTTATGTTTTGAAAATATGTTTTGCCAGGCTATTTATAGTCGTGCGCTCGGCATCAAAAGAAGCTGTTTCACCTATTTAGGATCTATATTCTACCTAGATCATTTAATTATCTCATTATGACTCATAAAATGTATGCAGAAGAGGATTTAAATCGATGAAGGAGGGGTCACAATTCTTTTTTCATTGATTGGGTCGGTAAATTTAAGAATTCAAAATGAACAGCAATTTTTTCTGATCAATCAAACTCCTCATCACGTAAAATGTTTGCTCAACTAATTCCACTCGGTTCTTCGTAATGACTACTTTTTGAATTGGTAAAAAATACCTTTCACCAAACGCTACTTTTTTTTTATCAAGTTTTTAATCCTGCTTTTAGCTTTTGAGAAATCAAATTTAAGGAAGACTTTATAATTGTGGCCAAACATAAGTGAAAAACATATTTTTCCCTTTTCTATTTATTAAGTCTTTCTGTAGCGCACATTAAAACGTTAAACTTTGATCATAAACACGTCAATGGCGTTACCTCTATACCCGTTGCTTCATCGTATTCATGATAAAACACAAAGCCGCGGAGGAAGGTAACCAATTGAAAACTCCTCACCTAGAATGAGCGTTTGAACCTCTTTCTCTCGCCGTTCTCTTTCCTCGTCCAGCTGGTGGTCGATACTTCGACTCCTCGCCACAGCCGCACGCCCGCCCTTGCTCATGCTGCTCAGAGAAAAGGTCTGCAGATTGAACAAAATAGCCTCAGGCAAACTTCAAACGAATGTGATTATTGTTAGATCTACCTATAATGTGGAAAGAGAAAAGGAAAAAAAAAATGGTTGAAACACTTTCTATAAAAGATTTTAAATACGTTATCCGAAAAGCTGACCTTTCTCCAAAGATGTAATCTCACAACTAAATTTTAAGTTGAAAGAAAATCAACTCTTAGCTATTTCCCTCAATAAAAATATTTGGCTGCCTATGAAGACATAAAGTTTTTCCTTAAGGTCTCGAAAACTACGGCAAGACTTCACTGATATATTGATTATTCGGGTTTTGCGGAAATTCTGTGAGCAGCTTTTTATGGGGATTAGTAAATACCTCATGGAATATTGATGGAAAGAGTAATCAATCCTTTAAAAGTGGGACATCAAGGGAAATGCATTTCTGAATTTAATATCGATATTGTTTTATTTTCGTAATCTTCTCATACAGTTGAATTCCATTTCTATGTATACTAATTAACCATACAGTCCCCAGGCCATAGCCATCATCATCATCATCATCAACATTATCATCATTATAATCATCATCAAAATGAAAGTCCTGACCATCTTCTTCACCATCATCATAATCATTTACATTATCTTCATATGAAACATTATCAAAATCACAAGCCACACCACCATGACCATGATCTACACAATACCATCACTATAATCATCATTCGTATTTATAACTTTAGTAGTATTAGTATCTTGTTGTTCTTTACTAACTATCTTCGTTGTTCTTTACTAACTACTACTAACCACGCCGAAGAGCATTATATTATTTTTCATTCTAACACAAAAGTCTCAAGTAGCATATGTGTTATGAGTAATTAAAACAGCCCAAGAACTGACACTTTTTTGCTCTGGTTGTCGGAAATAAAGGCTGATACTTAACGGGAACAATATAATGTTACAGCACGCAATCGATATGATATAAAGCCATCAGCAGCGGGAAAATCACACCTCAGAATACATAGATCATTTCAGGGCAAAAATATTACACGCGGTATCTCTCAGCACTGATAGTTCACGCCCGACACGGCTCTCTATCTCTTTGAATTTCACAAAAGACATTAAAAAGACATTAAAAGACATTTATGTACATAAGTATACTTCGGGAAGTTTAAGATGCGAAAGCAAATAACAAAGCAGACTTTATGTATCACAAGATTTTCTTTTGTACATCGCATCTATGAGAATTGTTATAGATATTTCAGTTGCGCATAAAAATGACTATGAAAATAAAACAGCAAACAAATAAAGGCAGTTTAATCACTAAGGCCACCTCTAAATACATACCATCTACTTCTCTCTGAGCAGAATTTAAAAAATCAGCTCTGGGAATCCAACACTTGGTTTTTCAAGAGCGTTTTGTCTACCATATGGAGGAATAAACATTGCTCACTTAATTGAACTCACTTTTCCGCCCTCATCAGGCTGAACAGGTAAGGGTCAGAAATAACTTGGCGAATACGGTAAGATCAGAACCAGGGACAAAAAAAAATTAAGCAGCAGATAACAGAGCAGATGTGCCAGCTATAGTGCACTTGTCATTCAGTTCATTGGAAAAAAAATTAAGAAAAAAGAATTCCAAAGTAAAGAGAAGAATGGCAAATCCAGGTTGTCAGTGCATTTGATGCCTGAGGTCCGTCGACCTTAGCGACAGTTAGACAAACAGTAGGTGTGGAAATCTTGCATCAGTCGGACTCGACTCTATCCGTTCATTCAACTCAACATAGTTTCAGTTTTCACGCTCAACATGTAATAAACTTTACTGAGTATAAAAAATTTAAAAAAAATGAACAAAATGTTTTTAGCATTACATTTGCATATTTAATTGTGTTAACTGGGCGAAACAACAAAGACAAGCTACGCCCAAAGCTTTCGGAAGTTTTTCAGAGAAGCATTGACACTACACGACGTGCTTATGTGGAAGCTGTTATAGATTTAAAGACATACATGATGGTTAACTACAGTGTCTCAAGTAGCGACAATCACACAGAGCCGTCACCTTACAGCCATTCCCAGCCCTTGCTCAGCTTTTCTTACCATACTGTAGAAAGAAAGCTGTGAGCTAGCAAGCTTAACTTCCGAACACTAAAGTCATGACACACCCACAGACAGATTAATGAATTCAAAACTGAGAATATTTCATTAAAAGTAATTCAAGTAGAGAGCTTTGTCTTGTCATTTATAACTTGCAAGTAAAAGGGCAGAGCGAAAATCACTATATGTTGCTCCCCTTGACGATTTTTTCTATACTCAAAGCTTCTTTCTGTAATTAAATATCTATACTCCTTCTCTCACCTACTAAAAAAATAAACCCAGATTGGACAAGGAGAGTCATCTGAAAGTTTGTCTTTAATTTAATTTAGTTTTGTTACTTTTTTTTGAAGCGAAGTAAAACCATATATCTCTAAGCTTTTTAAAGATGCTCAAGGAGGTATTAAAAGACCTTGATAGGATTTGACCCAGGGATTCTTTCCCCTGCGTCACTCAGTGCGAGCTGTTACACACAGTGCGAGTGATCGTCGGTGAGCAGTCTTGCTTCTGATTAAACTTTGCTAGAAATCAAGTTTCACATCACAAATAACTTACAAAATCATTAGCCTATATTTGAAATAAACATCTAGGAAGAAAAAAAAAAGAATTCCTATTCCCAATCAGATGGGACATTTGTGTAAATTTTTTGCAAGCAATGAGTATGATAATACTATCTTAAACGCGGTATATTTAAAGTTTATTGAAAATAGTAACATTATCTTCTTTTCAGACAAAACCCACCAAGTTATATATATATATATATATATATATATATATATATATATATATATATATATATAAAAAATAAAATATAATTATAAATATGTTGGGCTACTGCTATTGCTGATGCTTCTCCTACTACAACTTTTACTACTGCTACTACTACTACTACTACTACTACTACTACTACTACTACTACTACTACTACTACTACTACTACTACTACTACTACTACTACTACTACTACTACTACTACTACTACGACGACGACGACGACGACGACGACGACTACTACTACTACTACTACTACTACTACTACTACTACTACTACTACTTCTACCATTATTATTACTACTAGTACTACTACTACTACTACTACTACTACTACTACTACTACTACTACTACTACTACTACTACTACTACTACTACTACTACTACTACCACTACCACCACCACCACCACCACTACTACTACTACTACTACTACTACTACTACTACTACTACTACTACTACTACTACTACTACTACTACTACTACTACTACTACTACTACTACTACTACTACTGCTGCTGCTGCTGCTGCTACTATTGCAGAACAAATTCTAAAACGTCCATTAATATTTAGTTTTATAAAAGGATAATGATATCTTCATTGTGGATGTTCAAAATACAGTTTAGTTTCTGCTGTAATATAATCCTTTAAACCACGCTCAAGCGGAAAATAAAAGGTTCTTAGCGCTTTGCACAAGGCAGTTAATTAAAAGAGCACAAAAATCATAATTTCTCAGCAAATATAAGACATTCTTTTCATATTTTAAGATTTTTCATGTGAATGAATGAACACTTCGTCATTAACCGTCGTTTTCAAAACTGTCGATTCCTAAATTTTGGTGTACGCCAGGCAGGCTCTACTTGTCTAACCATTAGTGAACGTGCAAGAGGAAGACGCCTGAAGAGGACACACTTGTGGTAAACAAACCTTGTAGTCAACATAAAAATCTTTTTAAGATCTTCAAGGGATAAATAAGACTGTCGATAAAAGTCGCAAGTATAAAGCGAGAAAAAGCCAAGACGTTAGAACAGAAGTAGAAAAAAATTATTTAAATCATTGATACGTGATGAAATACGATTGGGTCGTAAACACCAGCATCCGCCCATTACATTCTCTTCACAACGCAAAACACTTAATGACCTTAAGTGTAGTGAGCTCAGATGCAGACCAAACTTTAATAAAAAAACAAAATTAAGACAATCACTATTCTTGGAATGTTCGTGTCAAGATTGAGAACTGCTTTAAACCTCGCCTACAAGTCTTCAATGTCCATGCACCTATTTGGATTCCGATAAAAACCGGTAAAAAGACGGAGCATGATCGATGCAACCGGCAAGTTTGTCACGATCCGATGCTGGCTTAACGATCGACGGTTTCTCTCACGCTCTCTTCCATCTCTGCTATCAAGCTCGAGATCTTCAAGGTGATTGACAGCTTGAGGTGAATGACATTTAAATCGATCTAATTTGAGAAATAACCCCAGCAAGTTTTTGTGTCATACACATAATTTCTATCCAACTAAATAAGACCGATGAGATAAAATCTAAAGAAAGCATCTGAGCATTTATGCGTTCTCCCCTTAAAAAGAAGAATAAAACTATTGTAATTGCATCATATATTAAACGCACGCATGAGGTATATGGTTTGAGAGGTCCAGGCTAACAATAAATAAATAAATAAATAAATAAATAAATAAATAAATTGATTCAAACTAACAATTATACTATCTTGGCTATACTACTTTTGCTCCTATTCCTCCTCCCTCTCTACTACTACTACCACTACCACTACTACTACTACTACTACTACTACTACTACTACTACTACTACTACTACTACTACTACTACTACTACTACTACTACTACTACTACTACTACTACTACTACTACTACTACTACTACTACTACTACTACTACTACTACTACTACTACTACTACTACTATTATAACTGCTGCTGCTGCTGTTATTACGACAAATCACTCTGTTTTTTATCTATATCGGCCCTTAACATTTTTTCTTATACAAAGCCTGTAGGGAAAGAAAGCTTCGTGATAGATTTCGTCATTGAATACATAAACGTCATAGCACAAACCGTTTCAGTAGTTTTTTTCCGTACCATCTTCGGTCCTTATGTTGAAAAATATATCAAGAATGCAGACGGTCTCGAACACAGGTGATTCCACCAAGAACACTTATAACTGTGATTTACAAATTAACATTCGGTGTAGCTGAAGCGCTCGTTTAACCATTCAAAATATGATTGGAGAAAAAAATAAATGTTGAAATGATTTATTTCTTACATCATCGGAGGACTCTACCACCACGACTTTCTCATTGTGATGGTAGACGTGTTACTTTCTGTGTAGCTGAGAAGAAACACTTGAGTCTGATCTGCCTGAAGGTCGTGCGCCCACACAGAGCAAGGATTGACCGAGCATCTAAATCCGGTCCATCCCTTCACTCTATCTGCACTGTAACCACTTGAGGGAACTTCGCAAAACAAAAATGCTCTTCTCAATGAAAACCTTTAGCTTCTAGCAGTTCGAAATTCTCAGACTTCACCATGAGTCAACGGCAAAAGTTGAACTAATTACCATTAGAAGTTAAAAACAATTGGAGTCAAAACAACAAGAGCTTTCCAAGTGTCTTCAAATAAAAATAACCAGTAATCAGTGAAACGTAGCCAACGCTGGGAAAAAGCGTTCCGTTCACGGATATGCATCTCATTGTTTCGAAACCTTTCAACGACTTGTAAAACAATGTCCTTCCATTTAGGATAATTTTAAAACGAAAAACAGGCATGTTCACGTTTCACACACACAAAAAAAGGATAAGATTATAATGTTCTAATAGCTTTTTGCCCGATCCATTGTAATTTTTTTTCAACGCTGAACCAAAATAGTAAATGGCCTCAATGACTGTACTGTCACAAATTCCATACTAAAACTAGGACATGTCTTGAAGTATGATTTTCTGTTATCTTGTACACTTTATGTCACTTAATTAGACTGTATGTATATTTTCAGTGTTACATTTTTGGATTTGCACCTTCTTTCTCTTCAATCGAGATTTACCCAATGAATCGAACAAAAATTATGTAAGTAATATGGTACAGGTAAAAGGCTTAACTATTTCTGTCCGATCTGTCAGAACATATTCTTGTTTATATTTCTTAAAACATACTAATAAGACTTAGGTTTTCACACTGCCTCATTAAAAAAAATATTAGATTTGTACACGATCAGTAATGACGAATACATAATTGAATGCAACTAAAACTTAACTACTCTACGACATCAATGCCGCTGTAAAATTCTTTAAGTGCTACACATCAGGTTAATAGTTAAGAAGTCCATTTCTCTGAAACAGCTTACAAAAGAATTCCAACAAAGAAAGGGAGAAAACTAGACTCGCGCATACACCCACGCAGATGACTATAATTCCTGATAGTCTGGAACAAACTTCGTGTTTGATGAATTTTTCAATCGTTACAAAAACTGAACAAGGAAAACGTGACGAATTGAAGTGAAGTGTCAATTCGAAGTTCAAATCTCTTTTTCTTTTCTTTGCAGGAAATGGCAGAGAATTATAATTCCCCTTTAAAAATCCAGATCTATATTGCTGTAGCATTGATGACATAGCAGGAAACAGAGTTTATACAGGGCTCCATTTCACTATTTTATTTTCATTTAAGTAAATCAAATAGAAATAAAAGATGAAAGAGAGGATTTGACTTCATGGCCACCGATGTCTTCAACAGATCAGCCACATGGGACTAACGGCCAAGTGAGCTAATCACAGGCTTTACATACACTGAGGAAAAGTACAACTTGAATCCCCAGATTTTTCGTCTGGGACGGAGCAGCAAAAGAGATTGTCCTTCCTTCGCTTAGCGTTTTGTCAAAGCATGCGTTTGAAAAAAGAACGGATAATGATAATGATCTAAAAAGTCTAACGGTTTCATACAAAATTGAAAGTTCATGAAGTGCTCAGATAGCACTAATGAGAGCTGCCGTTAGAGCTAAAACCAAGCTATTAAGGAAACATAATCTGACAGTGGCAGCAACTGCCTCAGGCCGGCAGCGGTTTTTATGAAACAGATCGTGTTTGATGTTTGAGTATTGCCGCCGCTGAGCGACATGAGAGAGGATCTGTCGCGGTGAAATAGCTTAACACACGTCTAGAATTTAGAATTCGTCACCTCTTTTTTCGGTTTCATGATTGTAAGAATGTCTTTAACACAGGATGAATATTGCTATCCATAACTGTTTTGACTCTTCTTCTCGCCTTACTCAGGAATGAAGCAGTTTGCGAAATGGGTGCCGTGAGGAAAAAAAATATCTAAGACTGTCGCTGGGTTAAGTCATAAACCGTGCACTGTGAACTTACCGATTTACACAGCCACTATTTGAAATGGAATTAGAAACATTTATTAGGATGAAATTTGTAAAATTTTAAGACTTTTGTCCCCAGTATTTCTTCGCTCTGCTTTATTTTTACTCATTCTCAAGGAAATTGAATGATTGTAGATCATGTTTATTTTCCTTTGATTCACTGTTTATTACAACAAATTAATCTAAAAAAAACAACCAAAAGGTTATAATTAAGTTTAATATTCAGACACAACCTTTCAAATTATATAAGTTTAATGTCACGGTTATCTGTCTGCACGGAAAACTATAACAAGATAAAGATGCCATATCATGCGCATATTAATCCAGTTATTATCATCCTAAAAATCATTATCCTTCACTTTCATCTTTCACAAACATCCAAACACACCTGTCCGATTCTTTCTCTTTGCTTTCTTTCTTCTACCACAGAATACAGTGCTGTCTTTTAGATATTAAAAAAAAAATATTCATTCTATCTTTTTTTTATGGCGTGATGATTTATTTTAGTTCCGGTGAGTGCTTTGTTCGAGAAAATCAATACAGATTTATTCCGATTATATATTTCCTAATTAGCTCTTTTGTACCGGAGTCCCTCTATTAACCCAGATTACAGACTACCTCAATGAGTTGAACATTACTGGTCGCTGGTTGCTCGTACTGAATGAGTTCACGCAGATTTTACTGTTATTATTTTGAATCAAAATCTTTTTGAGGTCCAATCCCTTTTTCACCATGTATAATTTGTGGAAAAGAAGAGTTTCATTAATGGTATGAAAATAAAATGGTAATGGGTAGTTACCACAAGAAATAGAATTACACTAATGATTGCTTAAAAGCTTTCTGACACGTTTGAAATCCATATGTTAAAGCGAAAGGCCTAGGAAAGTGGATTAGTGTGCTTTCATTATTTCGAAGCTAGTTCGTATTTTTCTTCTTTTCAAAAGGAGTGCGGGATTTTCAAATTTTGAAGAAAACCAGATGAAGGCTTTGCATCATCAAGCCCTCGCATTTTTGCTCTTATCCATTTCCTTATGATTTTTTTTTCAATTAGACGATAATTGTATCTGAAGTGGCTTTAAGAGATTTTGTAGGGAAATTTAAAAGAACTTGGTTTCCTCTTGTAAAAGTACAGACATTATTTGACTGCCGAGAACAAAGTGGCCCAGCTACTTTATTTCAATACAGTTTGTTTAAACTTTAAATCCTTGAAAGGAACTTTCAGAAAAAAGTCTTCATATGGCGCCCCGAAGATATTAAAAAAAAAATAGCTGGGCTCAATTCAACTAAAAGAAATATCCAATTAAAATTAAGCCGCCGATTTCAGTGGTCATTTGTTGGCAACTGAGAGGAAATTAGAAGAACACTGATTCATTAATTGATTGATAGACCGATCTACGTGAACATCAGCTAATGTTAAAGCACAAACAAAATTCTCCTCACTAACACGGTAGTCGGACGAGGATAAGATGAGCACGGCTCTGTTCATTGTCGTGTACAATCAACACTCGGTAGGAGCTAATCTAAAGAATAGATTAATTTTTTAATTGTTTGCTTTGATGCAGCAGTTGTGCGCTTTCATTTCTTCATCGTGGGAGCAAGAAATAAGAATCTTCCATCCATAACTCATGCTCTGTCAAATAATAGTGAAAACTGTCCTGAAAAAAGATTCGATCTAAGTTTAATGCAAAGACCCTTTGATGTCAATCATTTTGCAACTCCAACAACAATTTCACTCAAACTTGAACTACAAAAGGAGAATGACGAATAATCATTTTCTTTTTGCTTCAAAGAAAAAGTGATCTTTAGTAATTTGATGTTTGTACAAGTGGGAGGAAAAAGTGAGGTGGAGTAGGCTGTTATTTTAAGTTTCTATATTATAATATCATTAAATAAGTCTGCGAATTAAGGTGAATGCAATACCAAATTTAAAAAAATCCAAACAAACAATCCTCCAAAAAAAAAAAAAAAAGAAAACAAAAACAAACAAACAAACCGCCCCGTATAACTACGTTTGCTATTGACTTTATTATATTCCAGGATAGACGCCTTAACAGAGGAACAATAAAATTGTATTTTTTTAACGTTTTTCCTCCTGTACATTCTCATTGCCTTTCATTTTGATATCAATTTTCAGGATAAGAGTATCCCTAAAATTGTTTGATTTACAGTGTCATTTCTTTCTCAGTGAAGCTTCAACAATGGTATGGCCACGCCATTCAATAGCACGACTGTCCTAATAGAATAAAAGGATATAATGACTTAGATCAATCTTGCCCTCATCACATCTTGAGAGACCATGAGAGTTCTGCTTGGCAGCCACTTTGTTTGCATATTACTCAGCAAACAATCTTTAAAGTGGAGAAAGGCAATAATTGCTCACTCCGAAGTAAAAAGAACGTCACACAGCTTCTAAGAAAGAATCGGATTGTACATGAACTTTTTTTTCGACAAGTTAGATTTTTTTATCCTATGTTGACTCCATCAGAAACTCTGGGGACATTAAACAAATCAGAAGTACACTTCGATTTTCTGAAATGTCTGACTTGAGACAAAATTATTAACTTGAGCTTGAATCGCTTAAATCATCTCACATTTTTCAAACGACTTTTTAAAAAAGATTTCTGCTAAAGAATAAAGTAAAAAATGATTAAAGGTTGGTCTCATCAGCCTTTTGAAACGAAACTCCTTTACTGCGAGTCGGGAAGTTTAGAGCCAAACATACAAAGCTGTCAGTGATAGAATTAAACGAAAGGCAAGAATTATTATTTATCAATTACACTATATGATTGTCTCATTTTAGTTTAAGACAATGATACGTGCATATGCATTAACCTAAAAAACAATCTTTAGCTTTGGCTAAATCTACAGCTATAAAAAACTGGTATAGCGTCATAAGCTTCTGGAAATAAATAAATACCTCAATGGAAATGAATCAAAATTTATTTGAAATCCAAAGGGATAAAACATTACTTATATGGAACTAAAAATTTAGCGACTATTTGGCCAATTTCGCAATCATCCGATGAAAATAGTCAAACGAAGAAGGAGCGAAAAAAAGTAGAACAAAGAAACAAACAAAAAATAAAAAAAGACAATATATATATTGTATTTTTCATTTTTCGTTTTTTTTTGTTTGTTTGTTTTGTTTTTTTTAAAGCAATCTTAAAGGCAAGCGAAAGCCTACAAGTGCGTCACATTTTCCTTAAAAAAAAAAACAAAAAAAAAACGAAATAAAAAACAAAAAACAAAACAAACCGATAATGAACAGTATGAACAGAAAGAACAATAACGTCAACGAGTACAAACTGATGGTATCATCTTCATAGAGCATTAGTTTGAATCGGAAAGGGAAGATGGAGAGAGAGAGAGAGAGAGAGAGAGAGAGAGAGAGAGAGAGAGAGAGAGAGAGAGAGAGAGAGAGAGAGAGAGAGAGAGAGAGAGAGAGAGAGAGAGAAGGTAGGGGGGAAGCGAGAGAACCAGATATAGAAGGTCATGGCTATAGGCAAAGACAGAGAGTAAACATATGTGAAAATTTCATGTGTGAAAGAGATACGTGCAATAAAAGAGGCAGAAGAATGAAGATATAAACAAAATAAAACAATTTTTTTCACCCATTATCAAGAAGGGGATACTCTTTCATTGTAAATTTAATTGGCAACATTAAATTTGAAGACAGAATATAGAAGATACACAACTTGGTTGAAACATTAATTCAAATATTTGGTCTAAATATTTAGTACACTACAGACCACCTGCTTCCTCCCTTTAAAGAGATTAAAAAATAGCAACACGAAGGAAAAAATAATTATATGTTATAACTTTCAGAAGATGTGACTTTGATACGAACAGAAAACTGCTTGAATTTGTGAAATATCAACAGCATATTTGCAGATTACCATCATTACACACATATTTGCTCATAATTATAAATAACTTAAGTCGATTCTTGTTTTGTACAGTCTCTTACGAGGTTGAATATAAAAGCAGACAAGTAGAGAAGAGATCTCATTGAGAACAGACTACTTCTGTTTGCCCTTCAAAGACACGGGATAATGCGTATCATGCATTGCCACCGCTGAGACCTTTCCTCTCCACATCAGAGCTGAGATAATAACCCCGAGATTACCATGTTGACATCACGCTCTTCCCAGCCACTGAGTGACGTCGCATGGCAGCATTGATTTACCAGGAAACGTAGACATTACAACTCAATGCTCAATCCTATTGAGATCTTTGGATGCCTGGACGCAATCCCTTCGCCCTCCGATATTTTTTTTTTTACTTCGATCCGGATTTTACCTGTATTCTCTGTTCATCTTTTTTTTTTTTAAAGTAAAAACTGTTAATAGTCCTCATCGTAACCGGAATTCTGCTATTCTGATATTTCTCTTTGTGAACAACAGGGTTGTCAATTATAATTTCTTACATAGCCCTTTCTCTATCTCTGCAAAATAAAGATTTTAACAGTAACGAGAACTTACAAAAAATAAAAAAAGGAACGAGGCATATTCATTAAAAGCCCGTGGAGTGATGTCCTATAAACAGTTCCAGATGGTAGCATTTCAATCTCTTGAACAGCCAGTTGCTAATGGCGAAATCAGGAAGCGGAAAAATTTAAGACTCTCTTTGACTCATGGTAATTTTTAGATGATTAACGCAGGAAGATTTATTCCTAGAATAAAAATTCAGTCATTGCAACATATGAGATTTTTTCTCCAAATTTTTAGCTGTTAAATGAACAGGAGACCCAGTTTAAAAAACTTAGTAAGAGTACATCTTTTTTTTTTAATGGAGTAAGAACAACATCCGAAACGTGATCCTAAACAAGCTGATATAAGTAGCTTTTGACGCTAGCCCTTTAAGTCTGTTTGTCTCTCTCTCTCTCTCTCTCTCTCTCTCTCTCTCTCTCTCTCTCTCTCTCTCTCTCTCTCTCTCTCTCTCTCTCTCTCTCTCTCTTTTTTTTTTCCAAATCTCCATCTCCCTCACTCTCTCTCGCTCTTTCTATTTTTGCCTCCCCTCCCCCTTTCTCTCTCCCTAAAATTTCGAACAGCTAGTTCAGTCCTTGGGTGCTGGATCAATGGTCCGGACTTCGAATCTGAGCTCGGGCTTTTTGTTGTTGTCGTTGCCATTAAGGCGGAAAATGAGCAAATTCATTCCCTGGACAAACGCACCAGTTGTAGCCACTGAATACTAATCACTCAGATAGGGTGGGGGGTGAAAATCAACCAGCCATAAGCCATGCAATGGGAAAAGGGGCAAAAAGGAAACACTCATTCTAACTGTTAAAACAAAATACATGTAGTTGTAAGCCAGTTGGTAGCCTGCTGCCGAAGCGGCACAATGCGACATTGGCTATCCTGTTGGACAGTAAATCCAACATGACGTCACCTACACGAATATCTGACCGGAGATGCATTAGTCAGATGTCGAGGAGATCGTCACTTGAGCTACAAAGAATGGGCTGTTTTCACAGCAACCACCAAACCAGTGAACTTAATGGACAAATTAATGCAACAGTCATCGAACCTGATGTTATTCGTGCATGGAAGGCTAGATGCATTAACAGCCAGGTTAGCACAGAGGGTATAATTATAATTATTTCATAGTAAATATAATTAAAATTTAAAAAAATGTGTATAAAAGGAAAAAAAAACAACAACTTTGAGACTCAAGTTCCTAACGTTTTTGTCGCTTATCAATTAGTCAAAAATAGTCACAAAACAAAATGTGCAGCTGTATTGCTCTAGTTCAAAGTAAAAAAAAAGGACATCAAGAGCCTCTATAAAATAAATCTATCATACCATTAAAAAATAAAAAAGAACAAAAATAGAAAATGCCACATGTAACTTAAACGAATAGGTTTTGAAGAAATTAGTTGCTATCTTTGATTATTGACGAACACATTGTTCCACGTTTATCCAATACTAAAAGAGTATGAAAAAACTCACTGTTGCGCCATAACATTAATGTTAAATGCTTCACAATTTGGCATTCTAACTGACCCTAGATTGACAAATATATTTAGAATACTAGGATGAAAGCAAATTGAACTATAGTTTGTCAGTTGGTAAATAAAGAGCGCGTAACATTTTTCTACAGACCAAGAGCAGCTCCTAGCTGAAACAGACTTCTCCTGGCGATAGAGACAAGAGAAACTTATAAAATACTCAAAGTGCTGTCCAGACAGAGCTCATAAATATATTTCGTCGTTGTGTTTCGATGCTTGACTTCACTATTTATTTCTCTATAGGCCAGAGTGAATGCCAACTTTAAGCTAGATGTAACTTTACTGAAAAATAGACCGACTACAACATTATACCAAAAAAATCAAATCAACCCAAAATAGAAAAACAAAGAAAAAACAAAACAAAACAAAAATACGAAACAAAGAGAAAACAAGAACACTGTATTCTGAGTAAAAAAAAATAGCAAAAATACAGAACAACATCTGTACATGCGAACTGTCTGTTTTTCATCATTTAAGCGGTTTGTTTACTCGGGAAAGCATGAAGCGGCAGTCTCTTAATTGCGACAATTTTCTACTTAAGTTTCTGTCTGGTTTCTTGCCTTTTAGTCTTATTTATCTTTCACATGAGGGTGGGAAACGCCCTTCACATCGTGTCTGATTGTGTAATTTCCTTAAGACTGCAACAGTTCAAGTCCTAAAGAACAGTAAGGTATTTTTATTCTCTGGCGTAGACAGTGTAAACAGTCTCAAAATGTTAAAACATTAGTTCTCAGTGATAAGACCGTTCTACTTTGAAATTTATTTAATACTTAATCTACTTCTTCATTTTACTCTAATTTTAACATTGTTTTTAATTACCGGTATGTATGAAAAGTAACTTCAGTCCTTTGCGTGTAGATTGAACTGGCCGTTATTAGATACTAAACAAAATATTGATCAAGCTTTGTAAAGGAACTAACCCTTGCAAACTGGAAAAATTCTATTCAGACATTAACCAAGTCCTGTTTAGGCACCAACTCAAGATATAGAACAAGCCTTATTAAAGCACGCCCGCAAAAGATTTGGAAAGTCGAGTTCTCACATGAATATATGATACTGCGGAAGTCCTGTCAGGCACTAAGCCCAAATGTTGGACAAACATTGTTCAGGCATGAACCCAAGGCCGTACGTCAAATTCTCATGAAGCACGAGCGCCAAATAAGAGTAAGATTCGAACAAGCAATATGCTATAGACATCTTTTAAAGATTGCCGCATCCCAAATCTTTTTTTTCATAGCTGCAAATGAAATGCATTTCACGTAAACAATTTTTTTTTCATTAAAATGTGTAACCATTACTGCGAAAGCCTGCAGAGAATCGATTTTTTAGCTTCGTCATCATGCAGCTCTCCCCAGTTTTTAAGATCAATAATAATAATGTTGTTAATGCTCTAAAATAGCTTCAAAGCAAAAGTGGTCTACATCTCTAAAAAACTTAAAGACACGGCATTCATAGGAGTTTTCTCGCTTTAGAAATATTGACCATCTGCCTAAGCCTCTTAGCGCGGTAAATTGTTCACCGCCTGCCAGCCGGAAAGAAAGCATCTTTTGTTGACAGGACCCGGTGAAAAGCCCATTATAACAAACGGATGAACTTCCGGTTTTGTATACCCACCTTGATATGTCTGTCCTGATAAATTTGTCTACTCATGTGTTTGCTGGCGCTGCCTCAATGCTTATTTCCACGACTGATCCGCTATTCCCAGTCATATCTCTCTTTGTAGGAGAAAGGAATGGTGGATTCCGATGGAAGCAGAAGAGGGTTTCATTCTATTAAAGATAATCAGACTCATGGTGTTACTCTTTCTTTTTTTATTTTAGCTGAGTGATGTTTCAATGATGACAGTTTTGGTGATGGTGTTGGTAGTGATGGGGATAATAAAGACGACAACGACTATAATGAAACTGATGGTGATAGTAAAGATCAAAGAAGTAAATATGATTATGATGATAATGTTGAAAATAGTGGTGATGAGTATGACGACCACGACGATGATGTAGAACAAGAGGATTTTTGCGGAAAAGAATAAATTTATGGATGCTTTGTTTATGTAGTATGCTGACGTGCGTCGACAAATTCTAGACATGAGGAGATATAATAAAGGAGCGTGTTTTTCTTCAAGCTAGTGAATTTTACCCCGTAGAAGGATTGTGTTTAGGGGCCTTATTTTCCTGCTGGGTCTGGAACTCTCGCCCGCACCTGTCATCAATGGCTGAGACAATCTTTATTGATAGTGGTCAGGTACTTTTGAATCCAAATTAGAGGATAAAACGCATGAAAAGAGAGAGAGAGAGAGAGAGAGAGAGAGAGAGAGAGAGAGAGAGAGAGAGAGAGAGAGAGACTAAGAGACAGAAGGAGAAAGAGATTGGGAAAAGGGTGGGATGGAGAGAGATGAGAGGAGGAAGAGACAGAGAGAGGGTAAAGCAAAGGAGGGAGGAGGAGAGAGACAGAGACAGAGCGAGAAAGAGAGTGGAGGAAGGGAGGGATGGAGAGGGGAAGAGACAGAAAAAGACAGAGACACGGAAAAGCTAGGGAGGGAGGAGGAGAGAGACAGAGACAGGACGAGAAAGAGAGACAAATTTGGGAATGGGGTTTGGGGGGGGGGGGGGGGGGGGGGGTGAAAAGAGAGAGCGAACCTCAAATACTTTTTTTTAATCATTATAACTGATGCATGTGCCAAATGATGTTTTTACGATACCATGCAAATGATATTTATTATGTATATCAGTATTAGACTTTAAAGCCACAGATGGATCATTTTAAGTTCAACTAAACACCCCCCCCCCCTCCTTATCTTTAAGATTAATAACCGGATATTTGTGTTCATGGAAAGTGGTTTGTATCGAAAGTGTCTCCAACATAATTATTGCAATATGCATTTTTCTCAACAAACGAATCTTTGTGTTTATTGGTACCATTATTTGGTTAAGGAAGACTAAAGTGAGGACAATTTCAGTTTCACCATACTCCCTTTTACGCCAGCTAGCCAAGCTACAACGGCACTTGACCCTGTTAAAATAAATTGCAAAGTTATGGAGGCGTCTAGAAAAATATGGATTAATAATCTAGGATCAGTCTAAACAAAGTAATAGCTGACAACAAGATAACTCTCTTCAACGAGGTAGAAAATTTTTACCACAAAAATCACTGCTTAGCATTAGGAACGCCCTGATATCTTCAAGATAAGAGCGAATCACTCAGGCCTTGTTAGTTGCTTTATAGAAGTATCAAGCTTATGAAATTTTGAACTAAAGGAGTGTACAACTCTATAAAGTAAGATTACGAGTTTAGAATTTCTGTATTCACAAATATCTCTGGGTTCAAAATTCTACATTGACCGCTAAAATCATATCAATAATTATTCAAAGTACTCCTACTGGAAATCTTCTCAGACTGATTCGTCACTAGAAAGTAGACCGTTTACTTGTCATCCTCTTCACAGAATCATGGTGTAATAATTATGTTTGTATAAGTACTTCTACTTCTAGTATTCAGACAGTCAAAAACCTCACAAATGCTCCAATTGCTGAAATATTGTCCCAAAAGTAGATTTACAACCTTCTACTATTGAAAGCCAGTTCACACATAAATTATTTAAATGTATATATAGTGAGAGAAATATATTTTATGGTTTGGTTTTCATGTGTTTGATCTCATGAAATGATATTAAATTGAAATGTTTTAAGCAACTGGGGCTAAGAATTCATGAAAACTCATTAATGATTGTTTAAATCTCATCTTAATCATATAATAATGACCTTACTTTTGCCTCCTTAGAAAAATCCGCATGTGCGAATTATTTATTTTTATTAATGTCTATGTTTTAATTTTGATAAAGAGCCCAGTTTTGTTTTAAATTCAAAGATGAAACAATGTTTTATGTTACGTTATGTTGCGAAGCTTTGTCCATCAATGACAGGATGTAGTCTTCCGCATCTGATTTTCAGCTGTCCCGGTGTTTAGCCTCTCTGTTCTCTGTTTTGCCCTTCCATTGCACTATGTCGACGCGCCATCTTCTTTTTATTCTCTTTTGGTCTTCCTTGAGACCGTATGTCTTCTGAGGTTGTCATTCTCTTAGTCTTTGTGTCCACCGTATGTCTGATGGTCTTGCTACATGTCAAGCCTATTTCCATTTTTGTCTCGGAGAAAACTCAACTATATCTTTCATTTCTGTCTACTTTCTGATCTCATTGCATGGAATTTTTTTTCAAGGGACTTCTCTCTTTCCATTACTCCCCTGACTGTTCTTAGTTTTTGGACGACCTCTTTTGTTAGGGACGATGTTTGATATCCGGAAGAGATAGCGATAAGGATGCATTAGTCGAAAACTTGTCGCCTGAGGGTAGTCGGCGTTTCTTTGCCCATAAAAAAAACTGTTTTTTCCACATAGTTCCAATCTACTCTTATTCTTATTTAAGTTCTCCTTTTGTTATTTCTTTGGGATAGGCAGTTTGGCAGAGCTAACTACCTTTTCAATGTCTTCTGGATGGCAAGCTTTTGGTCTGTAACTCTTTACATCGCCTGGGTCTCCTTTGTAACACAGTATAATGCTTCGTTCCAGCACAATGGTATCGTCTTTGTTTGGAGTGTTTCGTTAGGCTGTCGGTTAAATACGAGGTAGTCGTTTTCTCTCCCAGTTTTATGAGATCACTTGCTATTCCATTTATTTATTTAGCTTTTTTATTTGCTTTTTTCGTCAATGCCCTTACTTTTTTTTCTGTAAAAGGCTGCATTTGTTTTTGTTTTGTTTTTTGTCTGAGTTTGATGTCATGAGGTTCTTTGGGCTAGCGATTGGTTTTTCGTAAACTTCTTGACAAAAGTCTTCAATTATTTGAAAAAATTCTTGTCTGTTAGTCTTATTTCTTATTTCTATGTCATTCATGCAGCATTTTTTCCTCTTTGATTTTTTTAGTCCCTTTCTCTGGTTTAATATTTTCAGTACATGGACTTTTCGCTAGTGTATTTTATTTGTTCTTTTTCCGCTTTATTTTCTTTTTCTCAAAACGTTCTCCTCTCTTTATCCATTTCTTTCTGTGCTCTTACTCTCTCTCTCTCTCTCTCTCTCTCTCTCTCTCTCTCTCTCTCTCTCTCTCTCTCTCTCTCTCTCTCTCTCTCTCTCTCTCCCTCGTGTGTTGCAGGATTAGATCTTGTCAGTTCTCTATAAACTTCATTCAATGTTATATTGATCGTCTCAATTGTTTGGAGATTATTATTTCAGGGCATCAAACCTATTCTGTACTTTAATTTAAGAATGTTTTTTCTTTGTCATCTAGCTTGCTGGTGCTTATTTTTATTGCCTTTTTTGTTTTATTCTCTCGCTTTCCTAGAGTTCCTATTTGTCAAAAGCCTCGCCCTTGCCATTCCGTAGCAAAATTAAAAAATTATCTCTGTGTTTTCTAAAGTCCTATATAAAACAATCATGGGATCAGATTGAATACTTGTAGTAACTTATTTTTATGGAGAATGAATATCAATGTCAAAGAATGCGTTAACAAATTTGGTATGTATCTTAGCAACATAAGAGGCAGAAGTGTCAATATTCAACAACCGAGAGAAATTTATCAGCTTTCAGCTTTCTTTTTCTGAGATAAAATGATTATAGTAACAGGTTTCGTAGCAGGACTTAGGTTGATGTAATGAACTACATGTCAGGCAGTTACTTTAAAAGGGAGCAAACAATGAATAATGTCTTTTTTTTTCATCATAATTATATAGTATTTGACTTTGCTGAACGAACATTTTTTTCTCGATCTAAAAGACATTAACCAGAGAAAGAAAACTTAAAGCGAAGAAGAGTTCAGAAACTTAAGCTCTTGACTGTGAATGAAGATAACTTACATCAAATGTAAACTTAAATCTAAATCCATTAAACCTATTTCGCGCAAAAATTACCCTATGTCTTTTTGGTAACAAGTCCTAATCTAGAGTTTATAGGCCTAAAGCCAGAGTAAATTCTAATCATTTTGACGTGCAATGAAAAAGAGGGCGAAACAATCCAAATTGGATTGAACTAAGCTTAATTTAGATAAGAGATACAGGTAAGTGGACAAGTTAGAAACTATTTAAAATGCTGTGTGGAAAAAAAATTGAAAGTTAACAATCGATCTTAAAATAGCAGTTAACAATTGGACATTCGATATTTCACGCTTCATGTGTTAAGGATCATAATTATAGATATGGTTAGATACCCAAACAGATAGATAGGTAGGTAGATAGATAATTAGATAGACTGAAATATAGATGGATGGAAGGATAGATAGGGAGATAGAGAGATAGAAGGAAAATAACGAGAGTGACAGACAAAAGCTAAGGGAAGCAAAGAGAAAAACTATATTGAACTTGCAAATTAAAAAATAATAGAATGATGTATTGCCTTTACAAAACAAACAAAAAAAAACAAAAAAAAACGTAAATTGATATAAAAACTTATCTCAGATTCTCATGCGATTGTTGTGGATGCAAATCAATGTTTTAGAAATGATAAATATGTATTTGTTAAAAAAAAAACTGTCTTCTAAATCCAGCTACATCAATTCACAACTTTCGTTTGTAAAAGAATCACAAACTACTGATTTTCAAAATAGTTTTCTTTAAAAAATAAGAAAAAGGAAATGTATTCTTGTTAAAGGCGTGCGGCCTTGTACTGAATATCTCATCTCACTGGTTCCTCCAATGACTATCACAAAATTCAAAGTCGTGACAAGGGGTGTAAAGTGTAACCTAGAGCAGGCCAAGAATGCGATAAGGGCTTGTGACGTGTGATATGGAACAAAAATACTGTGAACAGGTCCAGAACATACTGACAGCCTGTGGAGTGTGATATTGGACAAAGATAACTGTGAACAGGGTCAGAATCCACAGACAGACTGTGGCGTGAGATATGGGACAAAACTACTGCGAACAGGTTCAGAATACACTGACATCCTGTGGTGCCTAATATGGGACAAAGATACTGTGAACAGGTTCAGAATCCACAGACAGACTGTGGCGTGAGATATGGGACAAAACTACTGCGAACAGGTTCAGAATACACTGACATCCTGTGGTGCCTAATATGGGACAAAGATACTGTGAACAGGTTCAGAACACACTGACATCCTGTGGCGCCTAATATGGGACAAAGAGACTGCGAACATGTCCAGAACCAACAGACAGATTGCGGCACGTGGTATTGGGTAAGAATACTTTGAACAGGTTCAGAACACATTGGCAGAAAATTTCATGTGTTATAGGGTAAGGATACTGAGAATACATTTAGAATCGGTTGACAACCTGTTGCAATATATCATAAAACAGGTTCAGACTCGTCCAAAAGCTACCTATCTCTTGCGTCGAGTGATTATAAGACAACCTCTAAAAAGTTTAGCTACCAACCGCTGCTTGTTGCGAGTTTTACGATTATTTTTTTCATTATTATGTATTTTCAGAATCTTATTCTAGGAGATAATACAAGGCAGTAGAGAAGTTGTTTATATTCACTAGCTGTGGAGTTTCATCAAGCCCTAGGAAATATCAACAGGCGCAATATCACTGAAGTAATGTAACTTAAAAATCAGTGCAAGGCGTCTGCGACTAGGCAACTGTTCCTCGCTATGCCTTTTGTTCTCTTCAACGTTTGTCTTTTTCGCTTTTGTGCGTCTTTCTTTTTTACGATTCATTGATCCAGCCCTTACCTCAAGTCATGGGTGACTCTTAAATGAGCTCTTGGCTTGTATATATAACATAAAACATTCTTTTCCACGGAATAGGTCTTTCTATTCATATCATGTTCGCATAAATATCGGTACTAAGTTTGAGAGCTTTGTGAGACGTGCTGCGGTGCTGGAAATCCTCAAACAAAAGTTAAGTACTTTAATTTGGATCAAAGCCACAGAGACTCTTTGCAAGCTCTCTCTCTCTCTCTCTCTCTCTCTCTCTCTCTCTCTCTCTCTCTCTCTCTCTCTCTCTCTCTCTCTCTCTCTCTCGTTCTCTCTGTGTGCCAACCGGTTTGATCGATCACTATGTGACACTTGGCAGTCTTGCTGGAGAACGTGAGGCCAGCACAGTGAATCCATTGTCAGTCGATTTCTTTACATTAACTTCCTGTCATGCTTTTGCTCTTTAAGATTTTTTTTTTTCGTTAATAACCTTAGCTCATAATTTTTTTTTTACTTTTAGCAGAAATGACGGAAAGGACTGTAAAGTTACATTGACTTCCGATATTTTTAAGTTCACACTAAATATTTTATAGGAAAAGAATTTTCCACTGACACAAATGTGCATCATTTGATCGATGTAAGTATGGGTCTATCATGAGTGTGTAATATTGGATTACATGATTCCATCCCACTCACAAAATAAAGCGTAAGAGCACAATTTGATCGATTTTTCAAACTGAGTGCAAGTAGCATCCCTTATTAATGATCGATCTATGATATTCTAATGATAGGCTTTGTAGATTACAGTGAGGTTTTCTAGGGTAGGTGTCCCCTTAAAGCGTTCTGTAGTTTTGTTTTATGCAATACACACATATACATACATACATATATATATATATATAGATAAATAGATATATATAGCATGGCCTATGCATTTATTAATACTGGCGTTAGGCCTAAACTTTCTCCTTTTAAGTTTATGCGACAAAAGCACGACTAGATTTTTCATTTGTTTTAGTTTTTCTAAGAAAGAAACTGGTAGAAAAATCCATTTGAAATTTACTATAGATTATTTTTATTGTCATGGCAATGAGGCCTGTGATTTCACAGAGTTATGCTCAGCTTTGTTGGCACGTGAACCTGCAGCCTTCGCAGTGAGGAATACAACTCTGGAACATTCACAGATGCCACTATCGATACTCAGTAATACGTAAATTCAAATAGAAAGGATCCTCCATTTGTTCGAGTATTATAAGTGAGATTCAAGAAAAAAATGACACTCAAATGTGTCTTATGAATATTTATGTTGTCAAGTTAATATGAGAAAAAGCTATATTAATCATAAACTTGTTTTATTTACATCAGCTATGAAGTTGCACGTCGTCTGTTGTTCATAAAGGTATTTGTAAACCTAAAGCTTTTGTTCATAAACTGTTGTTCACCCTCATCAAAACGAATTAAGTCATTTATTTTTCGGACGGGGTCTTTGCTATATATTCATTGAGTAAATGGGGTCTTGAGATCAAATTAATCTGTGGCTTCGTTTAATTTAACATTTCAACAGCAACAGAAACTTAAGGCTGTTTGCCACTTTCTCACAGCGGAATTATAATAGTCATGAAATGTTAGATTCTCAAGAGTAGAAAAATTGTAAAACGAAACATTTTGATGTAAACTTATTCCATACAAGACGCATGAAAAATGTTGACGCCTATTTTTTTTTTGTATGACTGAACGAGATAGATTAAAAGATCTGCTACTATTTCTGATGGTCTGGTTCTAGAATATTTCCTTAAATGACATTACGTGCTAAAACTTAATTAATTTCCTTTCGTGTGAAAGAAGACAAAATCGATTTAGCATAAAGAGGGCACGCCCATTTCAGCCCTCTTTTCGTTGTCTGTATGCTTTGATCTAACCTAATTATGGTTTCCATATACTCATCTGCAGCAAGCGAAATACCATAGTGATGTTAGAAACACTATTTATGTCTCTTTCTGATTGTCTATTTCGTGTCTTTCAATTCTACTTTATCGATTTTTATCTATCCCATTTGTCTATCTATTTATCCATTAGCATTTGTGTTACCATATTTTATCAACTTTCTATCTAGAAATCTTTACATATCTCTCTCTCTCTCTCTCTCTCTCTCTCTCTCTCTCTCTCTCTCTCTCTCTCTCTCTCTCTCTCTCTCTCTCTCTCTCTCTCTCTCTCTCTCTCTGTCTATCTATCTGCCTTTGCTTTTTTGATTTTCCTACCCTCATTCTTTCTATTCTCTACCTGTACGTCTGTCTCTATCTGCCTTTGTCCTATTTCAATATTTGTCTTTCTCTCTCTACCAGTTTGTTTGCCTATCACTCTATCTCTATCTGTCTCCTTATAACTTTATTAATGCCTCTGTAAACTTGTTTTCTGATTGTTTTGTCTTCTCACTCTCCTCCAACTTGACTGCTTTTTGAATCGGGTAAAGTCAGCACCAGCGTTTTGACGTTCCGCTGAATTTGCCACGCCTACGTGAGCGCTTCATGCTGGCACTATCAGCTTTTTTCGCTCGCTGCTTGATAACCAACAGCCTGGAAAACTTCTGTGCGAATACAAAAGGTCTTGGAAATCATGATGGAAAATCATTAAGCAATAGCAGAGAAAATCTGGCGAGGGCCGGGGACCACCATTCTTACCAGAGTTACGAAATACTTATCACCTAAGTTGCCAGTAGAGTAAAGAGTCAATTATTTTCTCCAGTTTCACTTTTCGTGTTATTCTGAGAAAAATCCCGAATAACTGGTTAAATGGTTTCCACCGTCAATCAATCTTCAACTCGACAAGAACAAACTGAACATTTCATATAAACATAGTAGATTCAAAAACGAAGCCGATGTGCATCTCAAAAAGCGCATAGTCTGTTGGCTTGTGAATCTAGAACTATGAAATGATAGGAGAATGATATGCTATAGTAATGGGAATAATAATTTAGGAATATTGATAATCAATGCAAACAATGAGAAGTGCCAAAACTAGAATGACAGGAAAGGTGATGTAAAAAACCCTCTTTGAATGATGATTGTCAAAAGCGGCAATCAATGTTTAATCTTAAAAGCTGCTGATTTTTGTCCTTGCAACATCGGACAGTTTTTCATGCTTCTCCTTGTATGTTTAAGAATGAAGAAAACGAAAAAATAAAGTAAAAGACAGTCCTGTACAATCACATAATTGTTATTTGTAAGAGTTACATCATAACTTATTGTTTATTAATGGATTGATGTATTCTTCTGCAGTTTCCTTAGGCCTTTCTGCATTGAAGCAAACACTTTGCAGGAAATTTTGACCATGATGATGGTGTTCTACTGTTTAAGAAAGATACCTATAGGATGCGAAGTACTCGTAAATAAAATGTCTTATTATGTTGATGGCGACAAATGCAAACTAATTTGATCAGTCACTTTACAATTACTAAAGCACTCGAGTGGAAGTCTTTAGTTGCCAAGATGTTTTTTTTTACATAGATCAGCTGAAGGCTCCAAAGTAAGGTGATGCTTTGCTGATGAAATTAAAGTGGGCACCCATCGCATGGAACACCCAACTGGTGTTGTACTATTATCATGTGCATTGTTATATGTCTCCTAAATATCTCTCAAAGTTTTATACATGGCAAAATGGACAGTCAACTTGTAAGCTATGGCAACTTTTTATTGCGCCTGTAATGCCTTCCTCAGACGTACACCAACGCAAGTGAAATGATTATTTCCCACCCTGTGAGATTACTTTAATACAATGACCACGTTTTCCTCGTCAACAATCTGTAAATTTTGATTGTGGCTCAAATTGAACATTCTCTCTCTAGACCTAACTTCCTTCCTTTTTCCATGCTGATCTATCTATCTGTCTATCTGTATGTTTATCTGTCTGTCTCTCCATCTGCCTCTCTCTCTCTCTCTCTCTCTCTCTCTCTCTCTCTCTCTCTCTCTCTCTCTCTCGACATTTAACATGTGATTGGACTTTAAATCAATTTCTCAAGGAATATTGACACATCTCAATGTAAAGAGTTGAGAACGCGATAGTGCTCAATTTAAATTTTTTTCTTCTTCTCGCTCATTTTTCCTCTCTTCTTCTTCACTGTGATACACCGCCGACAGCGACGGAATGTAATGCTCTTAAATATGAAATAAATTGTTTTCAAGTTTCTTTAGGCATGTTCCAGAAAACTATGGTTTGAGTCAACAGTCTGTAATCATAGACAATTACCATCTTTTTAAATTCTTCTTCTTCTTCCACACCTCTTTGTTCTTTGCTTCTCACATATAATTTACGTTAAACGCAGCAAAGAAAGTATTAAAAGCAGTTGAAAGGAAATAGAAATGGTCGCAAAATGAGAATCTTACAAAGCCAATGTAAAGGTAACAAAATGAGACTTGTGGAAAGTCATTTAATCTCTACTGCAACATGAAATTTCTCGTATGATTTACAACATCTGTAATGGACAAGGCAAAAGGATCACCGCCTTAATATAAAAAAGCACATAAGAATTATGAAATATCGTAGAAAGAGAAAACAAAAGATTATAGCAAAGGTCTATCTTGTTATAGAAATCCTATCACAGATAGTAAAAAGCGAAACTTGAAAAAGCCAAGTCAACGTTTATCAGGCACATAAAGTCATGCATACCTTGAGAGTCTAATCACATGAACTTAAGTAGAACGGAGAAGTTAAGACGAATACGAATAACTATATGGACGCATTAGAAAGTGGCTTTATCTAGAACAGTGCCAGTAGACAGTCTATCACTGGATGTGCTCAATGGGCTATGATAGGAATCAACACGTCACACACACCATAAATTAGACAGATGACCAAGACAAAGTCCCATAGTTTCTCTTTCAAAAGGGATGTAAACTGACATTCTCTTAGAACCCATTTCCGTGTTACCTGAAGGCAATCCTTGCTTTTCAGCGATCGCCTCAAACGCTATAGAGACGTTATGGCTTTTACTGTAAATGTTTTACCCCATGAATATTTTTGCAGAAGTTAGAAAGTAGGATGCACTTATTTTAGTTACTTTCACGTGAGTTGAGGAACTAGGCGGATAATATCAAAGATAACTACTATGTGAGCAGGCAGAGACATACGCAAGTTTCATATGAGCCACGACGCGTGTGAGGCATACAATAGGCGGGAATCTGTCAAAAAAGGAACGCTTCATATGCATCGAAAAATAACTTTAAAAATTGATAACTGCTCCGTCACTTTGAACTTTGTCTCATTGCTGTCACAGATCTAATCACAAAAGTTAAATGTAAAAGCCATATTCGGAAAATATATTTGACTGGTAAAAAATAAAGAGATTTTAAGAATTTGCACGTTTCTATGTCTTTGCTTAAAGTTTTATTAAAAAATAAAAAAATAAAAACAAAACTGTTACATTTGTAACACTCTATAGCTTAAGTCGGAAAAAACAGCACATAAACTTGAGCAAAAAGACTCACGTTTGAAAAGGAGGATCAAGAGTCGGAACAGTCTATGATCTTCCGACAGGTAATGTCACGAAAACTGCTTCTAGACTCTATAGAAGATAGAGCATTGTGAGTACTACAGCTACTCAGTACTCGCCTTGAGGAGAGCGCTAGGCTAGACACTGGCGGGAGCGTCAGCGCCAGCCGGCTGGGAGGATGGGGGGATGCGCTGTCACCAGGCACGGCAAGCGTCACACAGGCCACTCACACCACAGATTTACACTGTAGGTTCCTGGAGAAGGCACGTGATTGGTTTGTCGTCCGCCACTTCTATTGTGAGCAGTGCTTATATACATGTGTGACACTGCAGTATTGAATTAATCAAGAGCATGGGTTGTCGTTACTGTAGAGAAACAAAGACCACCGGCTCCATACAGGCACAAAATCATGACAAGAACTAAACTGGAAGTTTGTCAGCTTGTCTCCACGCAGGCACTTTTTCATACACTTCATGTTTTGTTTTTATAAAAGTTAAATTTTTAAAAAAAATGTTCCTTATAACATTCTCGTGCATCAATGCCACACCGGCTGATCTATCCAGCTTCACGATGTTCACTCAGCCCCGAAGTGAAAGATACAGGCATATTTAACGATTTGGTGATTTAGTTATGAATAAGATTAAAATGAGAACAACACAGCATACTAAAGTGGATTTCAATCGGGAATTTCTATGGAACCGACTACTTCCTCAGTCGTGTTTGCCTAAGTGACGGACGTAAACTTGAAAGTCGCATTTCATCATTACTATAGGAGCAGCACACTATTAATTTTTGGCAAGAGATCATTGCTTTCTTCTGATTCTACTGCTTCTATCAAAGTCTCACTCAGCCGAAACCCTGACAGTTACCCCAGATATCATGTTTCCTCCTTACCTTTGCCTCTTCGTCCTGATATTGGCAAGTCATAATGGTCTGGTAATGCCTTGTCTACACTTGAACTCTTCACGCAGTTATCAAAGGTAGCATTTCTACGTTGGTCGCTGTTACATATTGGGTTAATTCGAGAATTTTTCAAAAACTATACTCCATAGCAAATTAAAAAAAAATGTTGTTAACTTGCTTGTGTAAAAATATATGCACAAGACAAGGCATCGCAAGTTTGATTTAGAGTTAAGGTTATTTTCCTTTCGATCTGAATGGTTTTGAGCTTTGCATGCAAGAGCTACTTTTGTTTTGATAATTCTGGGATTACCCTGAAATCGGAAAGAGGGTTGTCACTATTTTCTTCCTTTATTCATGGATACATCTATAAGCTGTTCAGATGAAAAAAAATACACCCATTAAGGTCATCGTGGAGATTACACCCTGGGTCAAACTGAAGGTCAAGAGCCATACTGTCATTTTTCTTAAAAAAAATATTCAGGCAACATTCCCCATTTCTACGCCACAGTTGGCCCTAGAGTTGCTTGGACATCCTGTACAATTAAATTTACACTTGCCATGGAGAGCCCACTGGTCATCACAACCATTATCTTTACAATATAAAAATTGTTTGTTCTCTCTTTTTATCGGCATCCCTTAAAAAATAAAGGATAGTTTTCCCTTAAAGTCCTTATACACCACAACTGCTTTTAGGCATCTAAACTATATACCTGGTTTGCGATACGCTAACCTACTGCTATATTATGAACACATTTAAAAGGTACAATTCCATATTGTTTTTTCGAGTTAAACATGTCTCAGAAATTTTGTATATGTTAGAGATGTTCTGATTATTTTACTCTGTCTAATTTCCAGATGCCAACTACTTTAATAAAAATAATTAAGATTTCTCGCAAATATAAGAATAGCCTATATGTTCTCAGTGAGACTCCAAGATATCAAACACAGAATGGAACAAGACAGTTACGTGTTTATCATTTTTGTAATTATAAACCAGATAGATGTAAATTTAATTTCTTTTGTCTTCTTAGATGCAGCAGAAATCACAGTCAAGGCTCAACGGATCATGTCAGAGTTGATTTCGTCACTAAGCAAAAATAAGATGGTTATGTACGTAATGAAAACTCTTTAAAATGATAAAAACCCAGGATTTAGCTGTAGCTTAAAAAAACACTCGAAAGGAGGAGGGAAAATCAATACCTCTTTCGGCATTATTTTAATATATGGGTTACAAGGAAACAGTCACAGGTATCTCGGATAATATTTTTTATATGGGTTACAAGGAAACAGTCACAGGTATCTCGGATAATATTTTTTATATGGGTTACAAGGAAACAGTCACAGGTATCTCGGATAATATTTTTTATATGGGTTACAAGGAAACAGTCACAGGTATCGGAAGGACAAGGAAACAGTCACAGGTATCTCGAGATAATATCTTATATATGGGTTACGAAACAGTCACAGGTATCTCACAAGGAAACAGTCACAGGTATCTCGGATAATATTTTTTATATGGGTTACAAGGAAACAGTCACAGGTATCTCGGATAATATTTTTTATATGGGTTACAAGGAAACAGTCACAGGTATCTCGGATAATATTTTTTATATGGGTTACAAGGAAACAGTCACAGGTATCTCGGATAATATTTTTTATATGGGTTACAAGGAAACAGTCACAGGTATCTCGGATAATATTTTTTATATGGGTTACAAGGAAACAGTCACAGGTATCTCGGATAATATTTTTAATCTAATTTTCCCGAACAGAGAAAGTGAAGTGAGCGAACCATTGTGGTTGGGTCTGTATTTTTCTTAAGCTTTATCGATCTCCTAGCCTAGGTTAACATGTCCCCACCCTTCTTTTTGAAATCGGTTTCTCTTTTGTACAGTTTCCCAGGTCTGTAAACTCTCGCTATTCTCTCTCTCTCTCTCTCTCTCTCTCTCTCTCTCTCTCTCTCTCTCTCTCTCTCTCTCTCTCTCTCTCTCTCTCTCTCTCTCTCTCTCTTTCTCTCGTTACTCCCTCTCTCACTATTTATCTATTTATCTATATATCAGTCTATCTCTCTATCAATCTACGTTTCTTTCAAGTAATTTTTTTATCCATCGATCATTTATCTTACAATCTATCTACCTATCTATCTATCTATCTTTCTATCTATCTATCGATCTACCTACCTACGTTTCTATCTATCTATCTATCTATCTATCTATCTATCTATCAATCAATTCATCAACATTAATATTCATTATCTATTTATAGTCTCCTTTTATGTATCCTCTACCTCAAAACCAAATATGAATAAAGGACGAGGCTGGTGCACCTTTTTGTCTTAACAAATTCAAGTAAATCTTAAAAAGAAAGAGCAGCAAGTTATCGTCACTTCCATCTCCTGTTTCCTGCTGCATGCACACCGTGGAGATGCGATTCACTCTCTTTAGGATTGAACCAGGGCTGACTTGGATCGCTTACTTCTCTTCAAAACTCTTTTATATTCTTTGATCTTTTTTATTCCCACGTGACAAGCACTGATTTAGGAAACATTTCACAATTAAGAGTAAATAACTTCCCCTAACTGTATCTATAAATATATAAATATATTTTATTAATTTCAGTACGGCGTATTACACTGGATTTTGAAATACAGTATAATTTCATGATCACGATTTGCTCTGAGACTGCTCAATTTGGCACGCTTATTGCTTTGACATATATATAATAAGGTTTGAGCACTTGTGTTCATTGACATCAATTTACGTAACTACCTTCTAGATCTATACTTTGTCTCCGCGTTTTTATTTGGAAAGGAGAGAGACATACAGATATAGAAGCAGAGGAGCAGAGAGAGAGAGAGAGAGAGAGAGAGAGAGAGAGAGAGAGAGAAGAGATAGATAGATAGATAGATAGATAGATAGATAGATACACAGATAGATAGATAGATAGATAGATAGATAGATAGAAAGAGATAGAGATAGAGAGATAGATAGATAGATAGATAGAGAGAGAGAGAGAGAGAGAGAGAGAGAGAGAGAGAGAGACAGAGAGAGAGAGACAGAGAGAGAAAATGATGGAAAGTGAGATTAATACGGAGATAAAAACAGACCAGAGAATGAAAATATGGCATGAAAGAATTTGAGAGAAGGAAAGACGAAAGAGATAGAAAGAAATGAAAAGAGGCTAAGGGAGAATCAGGTGAAAAAACAACAACTGAGGTATTGAAGAAGATCAAGAGATCGAGAGAAAGAGTACCTTCTATTTTTCAGATTTTAGTTTGTCGAAAACAGGAATTTTATTAACTTGGGGAGAAATTCATAATATTTGCGTCCAGAAGTAGATAAACACTTGTGGTGTTTGGCCAGCGGTGAGGATGAAAATAATTGAAATGCGAGAAGATGTTTAATTTGAAAAATTCATTTTCTGCGTCTATTGAAAATTATTGACGCATATTTGGAGAAAAATTGAGGTGCAACCGAGACTGTCGATTACCTATTTGTGTAAAAGAGTTGAGTGGGCTGATCTCATTAAGTCTCCCCTTTAGTTCAGTTTAACGACATCAGGTCCTTGTCAATGGTAAGCAGATTATATCTAGATAACTTTAATGCAAATCTGCCATGCTAAGCAGAGAAAAAGAAATGTTTCCATGCATGTCGTTTTAAAATGATAAATGATAGATACTAGGAAAAGATGGTTAAGATATTGGATAGATGGACTGTGAGATGATGAAAAGATAGATTTCTAAAAAAAATGGAATAACTGACATAATTATGGGTGGATAGATAATCCGAGAAATTAAATGATCGATAGAAAATAAAAAAAAGAAAGATAAAAAGATAGATAAAAAATAATGTGGACACATAAATAGATTCTTAGATAGACAGAAAAATCAATAGATTAAAATAAGACACCTATAAATCTGTTTATGGAGAAATGAAACAGAAAATTTAAAAGTAATAGCTCAAAAATGAAATAATTATCGTTTACATACTATCCGGGAAACTGACGGAAATAATCCATTGAAACTTCAGCCTCTACTACTTTGCCTGGAAGTAAGTTGAAAAATAAACAAAGAAACAGTGAAGAGAGAATTTGAATTGCCCTAATAACTACTCAGTTAATTAACAGTGCTGAGAGTGCAATATGTCAGCTGGAATGGAAAGTCAGAAATGATTTCCATAGCCAAGGAAAAAATCAAAATCAAACTTGAAGGACTTTATGCCTGTAATACTAATAACCGAATCTTTTGAATGTTTAGACAGAATCGTCCAATAACATTTGCTCATCTAGGCCTTCTGCAGAATACACTTAACCCTAGAGTTTGCCCATGGACATAACGAGTGTAGCAGATACTTTTCTATCTTTATATGACTAGATGAATCTAAGACATACGCAAGAGTTCTTTTTTTTGGCATGTAACTCTTAGTTCAAAAACAAATGTCGTAAATTGTTACCATGTGAAACTTGTTATGAAACTTATTTTTCTTCACACAGGTTCTCGGGGTTTGGATTAAAGGCACATGTGCGTATAACCTATTTATAAACACAGGTGCACCCAAAAGTTTATCATCTATCATTGATCTGTACAAAATATTTTGTGATAGTTATTTTGAAAAACAAATCCGCCATTAAAGACGTGATCATCGGTTACATCAGGAATTCACCTTTTTCTTACGAAGCGATTAGACTATAATGCATTTTGCTTAATTTACCATTTTTTTTAAACATTTAAAGGTAATCGGATGATATGATGATGTTTAGAATCATTTTATGCGATCAAAGCTTTTTGTAAATACATTTTAAAAGACAGTTTCATAGAACTGATGATTAATCTTTTCCATTAGACATCGAGTGCAAGATTCAGGAAGGAGGGAACTGTGGTACTTTGTTTTACTTCAAAGATAAGAAGGCACTGCATTGCATTAGCTCAATAAAACCAAGGGACCTCAGCTTGTTGAGAGGGACTCAGATCTAAAATACCTTCGAAAAAATATCTTTTTATCGATAAATTATCTTATTATTTCAGAAACAATTAAATATCTTTAAACTTGTTTTTGAGTGAGGGTAAATAAGGGTAAGCTGAAAAGAATATCATAATGCGAAACAATATTGTCTGTACTTTCAAAAAAGGCAGGTGAAATATCTCGTTAATTTCCTGTTACCATTAAGTCTTGCTTGATTAAATTTGCTTTTATGGAATTTTCATCAAAGACAATAACATCACTAATCCATAAATTAATCACTCGCATTAACTTTTTTTTCTGCTCACGCTATGATATTTCTTTAAGTAGAAAAAGCTGTATGTCACGAAATTCTTGTTGGATTATTATCTAGACTAAGGCATCAATACTGGTGGTGTTCAACTTAAGTTAACATACGCAGTTCTCGACTGCTATAAGAGTTAAGTTACAAGAATCCCAAGTGATTCAGCGGTCTGTATGGGGTTATTATCTCCTCGCCTTTTTGTTTACCACGCACGAGCTCCGGCCCCACAGAGAAGCCCTGTTATCTTTGTCTGTCAGGAAGCTTCAAGCCTCAGGCTATTGACAGCCTTCACTGAAACATTGACTGCGTTTCTGCTCAAAGATGGATATGAGAAAGAGAGAGAGAGAGAGAGAGAGAGAGAGAGAGAGAGAGAGAGAGAGAGAGAGAGAGAGAGAGACAGATGAGAGAGACAGATGTAGAGAGAGGTATATATAGAGAGAAGCAAAAGAAAGCAGAGGCAAAGGTAGATAGAGACAGGGTTGTCGTTTTGAACAGCCTAGGTTTCTCTGTGAAGATGCTATTGCATGATGTTATACCAAAATCTGGTAGGAGAAATCAACATAATTGTTGTTTGAATACACATCACCAATTTAAATAAGGAAAACGAGCATTTTAATTCAAACTTCGTTATAGATCCATTTCTTTTCCAATCAAACCCGTCATAGTACAACAAAAACCCTTCCTAAAAGTTTAAACCGGTATCAATAATCGATTGTAAACAGATAGATCTATTTTAAAAAAGGTTGGCACCTTTAAAATTGGCAAGAAAAAAATAGTCTCGACTGTGGAATGAGATATGAATTATTATATTTTAAAGCATTTGGACACAATAAATTTGAAGTTTGAAAATCAGAATTATTTCACCTCAGTATAGACCTATATATTCAATAGATTGGGAGTGTCCCCTGTTTCACTCAGATAGCATATGCTAGTATCACAATGACAAAGGCAGATCAGGGTTGTATCAAAAGGTGACAAAAATTTTAAACACAAGGAGCGTTACTTGCAGTAACATGATGTGACAGGATTTAGGCCTATTTGCAAATGTCCAAACAAGATAAGTTCTATTTCCAAGCACGAAAATCATCCTTTGCACCGGCATATGAGGTTTTCCAAACGCAGAAAGAAACCATCGATACCATATATCTTGGTACATAAATTTAATGGTACTGGTTAATACAGATAGGCCAGGCAGTAGACAACATAAAATGATGTGGGCAAGGTTGAGGGTGTGACGCTGGGGATTTTCAACGAAATAGGCACTACCAAAATTAATCTAAACCTAATCTATCTTGTGGATAGCTTTGGCCCTTGTTGCATTGTTGAGATTTAAGAAGAGAAACAATAAATTGCGCCACAGTCTGTTTATGTTAGTTTTATCTGTTTCAACATGTTCCATATTTAAATCTGGCACAAAACATATGTTATATATACATAAAGATATACAGAGAGAGAGAGAAAGAGAGAGAGAGAGAGAGAGAGAGAGAGAGAGAGAGAGAGAGAGAGAGAGAGAGAGAGAGAGAGAGAGAGAGAGATTGTTGGGAAAAATGGATAAAAAGATAGAATCTTAAAATCTATCTTACCTAACTGTTACCGTTAGGTAAGACGATAATAATCTTTAGATAGATGAATACAAGAGACAGGAAAATATGTAAATGGAAAGATATATAAAAGAACAGATAGAAAACACATAGAAAATAGCTCGTTGACTTTGTTCGTATGTAGTCTAAAATAGATAGGAAGATTTTGAAAAAAGGATATTGTAAATGACATATAGGCAGGTGATATGGCTTTAATCATCAGTTAGTCAACAAACAAGAATCCTTGATAGAAGATAAATAGAAGAAAAGCAATGACTGGAAAATTTCAGTCATTTTAGTTCCGAGGACTAATTCTGTTGACTATCTTCGATTTTTTATAGGAATAGCAAAAATCTCTAAGGCAGGTTCGAAATGATGAAAGTTTCTGTCTATGAAAATTCTGGCATGTTACCTTCATCCAGTGACTTCAAACAACTTATTGACTCTTAGTTTGAAAAGCTAACATTTCCTGTTGAGAGTAATTTTACTGTTTAAGCATCGAGCATGGTCTTCATTATCAACGATCAAATTTATTTCCTTCTGTTTTGCTACTTGAAAGGCTTATAACAAAAACTTCATCGTCTTCAAGAAGTTAAAGAAAGGAGCAGACAAAAAAAAACAAAAAAAACGAACAAAACAAAACGTATCAAAACCGCCTGTTTTGAGACCGTTGTAGCAAATGTTTCTATTTTTAAATCTTTCATGTAGTTATTTTTTTTTGTCTTTAATATTGATAAGGTGATTGAGCTAATAGATGAAGAGATTTGCGAACGTAAAGAAAACATCGCAGTATCACCTATAGTTCATTAAAATTTAAGGGATAAAAATAAAAATCTTTATGAAATCAACACAGATCAACAAGTACACTAATCAAGGCCACTAGGATATTACTTAGTAATCATTTCCAAAGACTTGAGAATCACATCGCATGAGCAAGTAAACCCCTCATCCACATTAATGTAACCGGAAAGATTTTTTGAGTCTTCCATATAATTATAACGGCGAAAATGGGGACCATCTAACCGAGCATTTTTAGACCACCTAGGGACGTCAAATGCGGGATAAAGCTGTTAACTGTCCTAAAGATTCGAGTGGTAATATTATATTTCACCAAAATAGTGTCTTTCAAAAATGAAAGGCAAAAATGTGATTATCATTTTCTTAAAAGAAAAAGGAGAATGTGCGAACTACTTCCTGTAAGCACAGCTTAACAAAGATGGCAGGAAGTCAAATACAAGTACGCATACGATGTAGCGGCGGTAGATCTAAAAATGTCTGGAATAGATCTACACGTTATAGTGTAAGACATAAGTGATGAATCTAAAAAATTACTTGGCCATAGGTTCTAGATCTAATTACTTTACTCAAATCAAAAGGTTAAGATCTAAATCTAGATTGAACTGTAAGGCTTAGAATTTCAAAAAGATTTAAGTTCTTGATCTAGATTTTCTATTAGAATAAGATTATAGAGATATTTATATCTAAATTCTAGGTAAAGAAAGAAAGGTGGAGGCGTAAGTAAAAGGATATATATCAAGGCAATTTATAAGCCTATTTAACACACACGGCAAATTGACACCAGTCTGGATCCCATTTGTAGACGGGGTTTTGCAGCTGTAATTGTTACGACTTTACGTCTTCAAAGATTTCTGATATTTTAGACAAGTATATTTCGTTATCCAGCTATTCATATACGCATAAACTGACAATTAGGTTGTAGGAATTTCAATAGGAAATGCCATACTCAAATTTAAAAAAATAGAATGAAACAAAACAAAAAAATCACACACTCGAACGATCCTGAATATCAAATCCTTTTGTGACTAAGTACAAAACTTTTACATTTATTGAGTTGCATAAGCTAAGAAAGGAATTATGGAAAAGAATAGGCATATTTAAACTTATGAGAGAAGATTGGTTCGAAAGTATCCTTTATCACCCATGAAATTAAGCTTACTTACTCTCATAATGAAGTTTGAAAAAAAAAAAAAACATCAACAAAAAACACTGGACTTCAGTAAAGACTGGACACGCACAAAAAAAAAATGTGTCGTTTGAAAAAAAAAAGATCAAATACAAAAATTTGGAAATTAAAACTAACATGACCACCAATAAATAAAGAGTTACCTAATTAGACACCTTTTTTTTCGAAATAACAGATTAAAGCGTCATAAACAATGAATGAAATATGTAGAACGTAAAAAAAAAACATTATGAAATAGTGTATGATTCGGCTATTACCTGAATTTTAGTTATCTTTAAAGATCAGTATTAGTTATACGAAATGAATATTATTGATAAATTTAGAACATACAGTGAAGCAATTATTCACTTTAATTATCTCTTAATGCTGAGATACTGGGTCTTTGAAAAAAGATACTGAAATTAATGAGATTCTGCGTACTTTTTACACTTAAAATTTGATTGTATCCATAGCTGGTTACCACATGTATAATTATGTTTGGTCATATTGTTATCAGTTCATTTATATAGGTCACATTGATTTTATGTTTGTCCTTGGATGAGTGACTAAATTTCTTTCCCCATCACTCTCTGTCACCTAAACTTTTTATTTTTCTTGGTTCCTAACTCTCTCTCTCTCTCTCTCTCTCTCTCTCTCTCTCTCTCTCTCTCTCTCTCTCTCTCTCTCTCTCTCTCTCTCTCTCCCCCCCCCCCCTCTCTCTCTCTTTACCGTATATCCCTCACAACTTCTGTACTTTCTCTACACCCATCCTCCCCCACCTCTCTTTGTTTTTCCTTCTACTCTTACTCCAACCTTCCTGCAATCCCTCCCTCTAAATCTCTATTTTCTGTCACTCTTAACCCACTTTCACCATGCTTCCTCAAGTTCTATCTTCCATCTGTCTATAACGCTCTGCATCGGAATGCAATCTTTCTCTCCTTATCATTTCTTTTTTGTTTCTTTCCGTATCTCATCCTTTCAGACGCTCAGACAAAAATAAGCACGGATAAAGAGGCCCACACCCCTGACTTCACAGCACTCGGTTTACGCAGTAAATCTCCTTAGAAACTGAGTCATATATTTATATTATTGTTATTACTGCTATTATATTGCCAAACCAGTCTCGCTCTAAGTAATGATTCATTTTACAGAAAGCGAACGGAATACTTATCAAATAAAACCAGAAATTAGACTAGGAACAGTCAAAAAGAAATTATTATCAATTTCTAAGTAAACTAATTCACATGTGTCAGAAAGTTGAATGGAGATAAGTCGAAAAGGTGTAATTTTACATTATCTTGTCTAATGAGGGGAACTGAAAATAAAGACAATCGCAAAATTGGCTCGCAAGGTTACCTTATCGGCCTAAATATATTTCTCAATCAATTTTAATCATTCAGTGGGATAGTTCCATTTCTAAGACTCTCGAATGCCTTCTCAAGATGAAACTACCAAATGATTCGTTAAAGAAGTTGTTTATTTTTCATCATTTCATTTAAAGCTTCGCTTCTCTAGCCGTTCGTTCACTCGAATATCGAACTCGTTTCATGAAAAAATACCATACTGACAAATGACAGATTTAATTTTAGTCTGTTGAATGAAATTTTGTTTTATATATATATATATATATATATATATATATATACACACACACACACGTACGCACAGACACATAGTTATATATACATACATATATATCGTAATTTTGATATTATATATATATATACATATTTTTTTTCAGAATTATACTCGGACATTACAACAATATTAGTTAAAATATTAAGGGTTATTTTTTAAGTTGCTCAGGAAACGAAAGGCAATTTTGATATGTTGCTTTCATTGGTATAATGTAAACCCTTAAAAACGAATAGACATTTTCTCGTTTTCTTCTCTTTTACTTTTTTTTTTTTTACAAATATGCTTTATAAAAGAATTTACTCGAGAAATATTTGCATTGTGACTAGACAAAGAACATGGATCAAGGTTAAAGAAATAAAACAATAAGCATATTATGGGCATTGGCAGGAGTGACACACAATCAATGAGCAATGATGTGATTCCGTCATTATTATTTTCATGATTTTTTCATTAAAAAAGAATCATGTAAAATAGATTTTCTTATCTTTGTTTACAATAATTTCATTTTAGTTCTAATATTAAAAAAAATGTTTTCAGGGTAGTTGCTTAAGTACTTACGCGTCTCCTAGGTTTGCGGAACATTTTGCAATCAGCACTCGAATCTTTTTGACTGATATATACAGCACTGATGAACTGCCGGTTAATTCAACATTGTATTTCCTTCAAGTGTGTGTCTTTCTAAAATACTTCCTTCCCCAGTCTAAATTATTGTCAGCCCTGATTAGTACTGGATTGTTACTAGGATTGGGTCCATCGAACACAATAGTTGGTCCTTCATATCTGTTATCGATATGAAAGTGGTTTATTTTTCCCTGGTACTCCGAAAGCAAATAAATTTCAAAAGAAAAGCATTTTTAGTTCCTTTGTGAAACATGAAAACGCTGATATGCACAAAAGGCAAAACATAACAAGTTGATAATGAAATTTATAGTCCAGCAGCTTCCTTCCCAAACAGCTTCGAAATAAACTCCCGACACCTCGTGCCGATAGTCTTCTAGCTGTGGAGAACCCCGAGGCCTTGGTCTGGCCTAAACATTAGTTCCTCAGGCGATGGCGTAACGTAATTAGCGTACAAAAGCCTCATTTGTGAGGACGGATGAGATATAAGAGAGACCCAGGCGCAAATAATGAACAAATAGGAGCATCCAAAAAGGAGGAGTAGGGGAGGCGGGGGAGGGGGATGGGGATGAGGAGAAAAAAGTGAAAGAGACAAGAGGGTGAGCTCGGTAGAAACTCAAGGCTCTAATCATGGTGGGACAGCCACGAGAATCTTCGGGAAGAAAACAGTGAGGCAGTTTACTCCAGCGCCGTGTGTGTTTGTGGCTAGAAATATTGGATCATAGCTAATGAAACACTCAGACAAGAGTTTGACATTATTATGCCTGAGCGAAAATACAGAGAAAGTTCTGGGGTGTTCACATGTTGAACCTAAAGTTTAGAATTGCTTGATTATGTGAAAATAACAAAAAAAAAACAAAAAAAACAAAAAAAAAAATTCAAGGACAGGACGAAAACGGAGGGATATAGATAGATAAGTAGATAGATAGATAGAGAGAGATAAAGATAGACAGAAAACACTGAAAGTGCCTTTGTTTTAAGGTGATGGTAACTGAGGCAATGTTCAACTTGAATATGATGATTACATACGTAAAGACGCAAAGACAATGAGAAAAATAAAAACAACGAAAACAAAAAGAAGCGTACATGTCCCTATGTCAAAACTTAAAGTTCACATTCTCATAATTTTACTAACATGTATAGAGCTGCACGCGTTCTTTTAGCATTAATGCTTGCAAATCCTTAAAAACCATCTTTCCAATAAGTTAGATAAAAGGCTGGAAGATGTTAGCCATGAGGGGTGGGGTCACGTAATCTCCTCGATTAACATGAATCCAAGCGATATCCCCTGTTTCTGGAAACAGCAAACAAAATCATGAAAGCACGTGTCTTTTAAAGTTTTTCTTTCCATCCTTTTACTTTCTTTTATGAGTTTTTGTCTTTACTGTTCTGTGGAAGATCTTGCCCCCTTTCATTTTTTTCAGCGATTGCAAGTGTCGCTGGTTATAATCAACTCTACTCTCTATGAATTCTTGTAGTTGGAATGGGACTTGTAACTCACGCCATACTTTCTAAAAAAAGTATTGCTTGTAACCTCAAATGATAAACAAAATCCCGAGAATGCTTTATCTAATCAGAAGCCTGTATTTTGTCTGCAGTAATTGAAAGCATGTAAATTCTTCCTGCTATTGGCCTCACGTCTATTGTCTGGAACAGATATAGCACAGCAATTTTTATGTAATGGCTTATCTTGTCTATTTTGAGCAGATAAATATCAATTTTTTGCGAGCGTAACCTCCCACTCAGTCATAAAAAGGAAAGGTGGATTCGTTGTCTCTCTTCAACGGAGATCTCTTCTACTGAACAAGTGTATACGGATAGGATGAGAAATATTAGGCTTCTTTTAAGAATGTTAATTTTTTTCAACTAGTTATCTTCTCAGAATTTGAATTATTATAGACATTAAGTGCTTACCGGATAGTTTAGAAATTCTTTCATTTTTTCAAAGTAGAGCCAGCTTGCGCACAAATTGCAAAAGTTTGCTCTCACTAGTTTTAGTCTCATTAATGACGCTTTGATTCCATGATGGGATATTGAATGAACTGTTAGCGCTTCTAAAGCGATTCTATTATTCCAACAGTACTTTGATTTGTTTCATTTATAAAAAAAAACAAAAGAAAAAAAGAAAGAGACAGACTCTGTGAAGTCAGCGGTACCTAGGATAAGCTAACAAAAAAAATTAATAATTGCCAAAACCTATTAGTGAAAAAAAAGAAAGAAGAGGAAAATTTTTGAACAATTTATGACGGTAACGAAGTACAGGAAGCTGCTAACTGGAGAGAGCAACTTATTCCACAAACCAGATGGGGTCTCACGGGGCTCGCTGCGTGTTTTCGTTAGAGCTTAAAGCAAGATAAATCAAACCGACGGCAGAAAGGAAAAGGAAAGGAGTGTAAAGCTGCACCTCAGTTACATCCGTGTAAACAGTTCGTGAAACTGTGGCTTAGAATTCTGCTTAATAGCCAGCAGTTCTCCCTTAAATTTCAAAAACGGAATGCAGCTGTCGCTGAAAATCTAGGTTTGCCCTCGTACCTGTTTTCTTGGCATTTTTCTTCTTTAAAAAATATAATTTTAGCCTGAAAGATGCACGCACGCCAACGCTTTTTGAAGTATATAAAATGATAAAAATCGAAGTAAAAGTAATTATCGGGGAAGTTGAGGAAGGTACAGATACATAATTATAGAAGAAAGCATATAGTTACTGCCATTAGCAATAAATAGGTATGAAAAGAAAGAAACGAGGTTGAGAGAGTGGGCAAAAACAAAGAGAAGGGGAGGAGAAAAAGACAGAGAGATAGATCCACACACACAGACAAAGATAATTATGAAGGATTAAAAAAGATGCATATATATCTGTTAATAGTCTTAATACAAAAGCTGATAACGAACTATATATAACTAAATTATTAGTTGTATTGCTCCTCTATTTCAATTACAAAATTGTGTGCTTGTATTTCCTTTTTAGCTTTTTTAGAGAAAGATAGATAGGTTGACAAAGAAAGAGGGAGAAAAAGAGAGAGAGAGAGAGAGAGAGAGAGAAAGAAAGAGAGAGAGAGAGAGAGAGAGAGAGAGAGAGAGAGAGAGAGAGAGAGAGGGGGGGGGAGGGAGAGAGAGAGAGGAAAGAGGTGTTATGGTGCTAGTGAGAGGAGAACCAAAAAAAAAGAGATTAGAAATAAAAAATGAAACCTCGTCTTAGTAAAACGAGGCACAATTAAACAAGTATTTGTTGGGTTAAAAGCCATACTTCGAAAGGTATAGAAAAAGAGCATAAAATAATTAAATTATTTATGCATGTCATTTTTTCATCCTAGGTTAGTAAAGACGAAAGGTTTTGAAGATTACGATGTTAAATATCATGCACAAGCTTTCTGGTTGTGATTATGTGGCCATAATTAAATCAAGATGTCTAGGACTATCATTGATCTCGACATCCAAGTCTTGTTTGAGTACATGCTCACTTACAGACATTATTTTGTGAAAGACTTTGGATCGATCCTGGATTAGAGGAGATAACTCAGCAACATCCGGCTAACACAGTTGCCCTTGAGATATGAGACTAGAATTGGTGGCTCATTGCACGTAATCCCGAGATACAAGTATTACAAATACTATTTTTGTTGTTACCCACAATTATCCAGCATTGAAATAATGCTTCCAGATTCTGAAAAAATACACAATTTTCTATAACAAGTACAAAACTGGACTCGAACTTTGAATTTTTATTTCCTTGTTTTGTCTGCACCACAGATTGTGAAACTCTTGGTAATATTCTATTTTGATAAATAAAATCAATAAACATAAGTTATTTTCCAAGATTTTAAAAAGAAATTAATCTAGTCGTTATATCCATTAAATATTTTTAACCGTGATTTCGATAATTTTTAATTTGTGTTTTAAGATTTTTACAATAACTAGGACTATTCAAATTGTTTTAATTGATTTTCATTAGTATTAACAGTTCTAACTAAAACATTTTTCTATTTATTTTTGTTGGATAGTTCTAGTCAAAATCCCATTTCCTCTTTTATGGTCAATACGTTGAGGGACATCGATCCTGGAGATTTCTAGATAGTGATTGCTGAAACCAAGATTCTAACTTAAGGACAAAACTAATTTGTGGCAACCAGTTTATTTGATTATTTCTATGACAAGGCCCTTCGAAACAAGCTAATCTGAGGCATTTTCTGAATACGGAACAAACTTCCGTTGGACAGTACGGAACGGATAAAACGAGTTCCGAAACTTACCAGTCGCTGATATTGGGGTCGAACACGGGAAAATGTTGCCACGAATATCAGGACGGCCAGGGGGAAGAGAAGATCGATTCGCTCTAAGGCTTTCACGCAATTTGTCAAGCAGACACTGCCTTTGGTAGACTTAGAGGCTACTTGCTGGAAATTATCATATAACTCTTTTGCGGTAAAAATTATAAACAACTAAAAGTAAATCGATAGGAAAACGAACTAAAAACAGGAGCTTTGCATAAAGTTAAGGCTAAAAATTAGATACAGATTCGAGTATTGAGTTTTACACAGGGAATGAATAACCTTTCAAAAAATCTTACAATTTAACTAACAATGCTAACTGTATCTAATAAAAATGCACCGCGCTCGCAACGAAAACAAAATAATTCAGATTAAAAGAAAAATATTAATATCATTAAACATTTCCCTACGGATGAGATGGTCGACCAGCAGCGCTGACCTTGGCTGTGATTCTTCTGTTTTATCATGGCACATGTTTTCCCATTATTCTGATATAGGTCTGGTTACTATTTTAGACACTTTGAATTACCACCCAGTTTTTTTCTTTTCTTTTTTTTTTTTTCAAACTCTGCCACCCAGCGATTATTAAAGTCTCTGCCGTCTTTATTTATATTTGTATAATTATCTACAAAAGTTAAAATGAGTTTACTTTCTTACTCTTAGGCCTTCTTTTAAATTAGAACAGATTGGGATCATTTGAATTTTAGGACCCTAGCGTTCATTTGAATTTTATCACAATTTTTTTTTTATAAAAGTAATCTATTTTTATATGCAAAGGTTTGATAAACTAGTTTAATTTCCTATCTGTCAGGCTTAGCAAAAAGAACAAAAAAAAAAATCCCATCTTATTCTATACTTACACACTTTATTGAAAGGTATTTCTAAAACTATCATTATAAGGCTACTTAGGAGCGAACAAAGTACTGTCTTGTGGCAATACATTAGTGGCCCTTTATCCGAAGCTACATGAAAGAGCCTACAAAAGGATCTATATAAGGGCATTTACAAAATATGCTAACTAACCTTGTTTAACACCAGCCCTTTACGTGGGCGTTTACTATTCTTCTTTATGTCCTTAGTGCGATAATTTTTGGGGAATTGCCGCTAGCGCTAGATCTAACTGCTACAAAATAAAAATGTGCCTTGAACGATTTTTTCGTTTTCTTTAGTCCATTTGGGAAATCAGCGAATTCAGTACTTACCCGATTTTACCTGAAGATCCTGTTAAAAGCTATTTAGAAGACAGTATCAAGATCTCCCGCAAAGGATGCCTTAAGGTGTGTCATGCCTTGCAGAGATTTATAGTTGCTGCTTTATTTTAGCCTACTTAAGAGTGAATGTTTCAGAGGATTTCTAAAAAGATTTGGACTTTTGCTTGTTATTCTTATTCCAAAATATGAATTTTCTTAAGATAGGATAACCCAATTGCCCATCACAGCACGTTAATAAAACAACGCATATGAATATATATTCTTAATTTTTGTATATATATCAAAATAATAATTCCCGGAAATCTGTTACTTTACAATGTCCAAAGTAAATTAAATCAGCCTATGTTATGTCAGCCTATGCTTGAACTTTCATACATAAATTTATATCAACATCTTTAATAGGACCTGGTGTTATTGATTTTCAAAGACATGTGCTCAAAAATATTCTATCGCAATTTTATACGATTTCAAGATGAATGAAATATGAATTGTGTTCCGCGGGTTGCAAGCCTCATGAAGCAAATTAAGCCAAAAAATTCAACTCAACATTTCAGGTGTACAGACTGCGATGAACCATTTCCGAAACAGATAAAGTGCATTCATTATCATTGTGGTTGTAATGGATAACTGTTCTGTTAAGAAACAGCGTAAATTGCTTTCTTGTGGCAGTTACAATAATCCTATCTCAGGAACTGTGCATTAGAAACGCTAATTAAAACCAAACAATCAGTTTTCTCTGCAAGAATTTATTTAGTGCATATTTTCAGTTCTCTAATGGAAAAATAATGACAAACAGTTATATGAGGGCCAGACTGAATTTATCTTTGTTTGATTTAAAAAGAAAAGAAAGATTGGTGGTATCGAGAAAGGGGCAAAAGAATTCATTTCAAAAACTAGTGAGGATGAAAATGTTTAATAGTGGCTGCTAAGATTTTTCAGAACTAGTAAAGCATAATATGTGAAATACTGGTACAAGGAATAATTTCCTAAAGGCTGTATGTTTTCATATTTATGTGAGATCTAAATATGAAATAAGCTAAATGATGCCAAAGGCTCGTCCCTTTCTGTTGTACCAAAGCTTTCATCTTCGAATAATGTCTTTTCCATTTGCCTTAAAGGACAAAACCTTCATTAACTTCAAGTTCTTTCCCTCGAAATAAGAGAGAATAAAAAAATACATGAAATTCGTGACATTTGATATTGTAAACAACAGCAACAAAAACATGAACAACAACAATAACAGCAGCAACAAAAACATGAACAACAACAATAACAACAGCAACAAAAACTGCTCCTACAAAGATCTTTAAAACTTAGAAGATTTTCTTAGACGCCTGATTTACATTTCAAGCCGATTGATTTTCGCTGTTTTCATTTGTTTGATCTTCGTTTCTTTATTTTTTTATCATGACTTGTCTGTTGTAATATTTGCCGGGCTCTGCTATTGTATTATATTGTTGCTGACTTAAACCATGCTTTTTTTGCTTTTATTGTAGTTTCTGTTTATCTTGGTAATAATTTCAAGTTTTTGTCATTTTGTTGTTGTTTCCATTTCTAACAAAAACATTAACTTTGGGAAGGGCAGATTTTTTTCTGCTTCAACGGATTTCTGCTCAGCAGCTTTCATACAATATTTTTTAAACTTCTACTCTTTCTGTAAGAACATTTTGATATTCAAACTCAGGCGAGAGGTCTTAAGCATCTTATTTCCTTCTCGGACACCTGCCACATGAACCTATCATGAAAGACAAGAAAAATCTCCTTGCCTGTTAGGCGATTACTATGTCAGCTACATTTTTGTCACTTCTCTTTCCACAGCAAAGCTTCATGAAGCTGCCAGGAATATACCTCTCACATGCAGGGGCAGACCCCTAACAAAAGTATTAATAGGCAATGATAATTATAACAGGCAATTAAACTTTTTATTTCTTTGTTGCTTTTCACTGTTAGCTTTTATTTAATTCACATCTCTATCTTTCTCTTTCTGCATTCTCTCTTTCTCTTTCTTTCTCTCTCTCTCTCTCTCTCTCTCTCTCTCTCTCTCTCTCTCTCTCTCTCTCTCTCAAACACACCCACACACACACTCTAAGAGTGGTCTGCTTAGTTCATTATTTTGATTTTGAAAGAAAGAGCGGTATTTTAGACTGTTGGTTTACAGGTCTTGGATTTTAGAGTAGCATCTGATTTTAATGCATAGAAAGCATAGAAAAAAAGTTAAGCTTAGAACGATGAGGTGTCCAGTTTATTATATATATATATATATATATATATATATATATATTTTTTTTTTTTTTTAAACTTGTATTGTTTTAAGAGTGGTACAAAACGGTTTTCAGTGTGCCCCATTGCATCCTCCCATGGCAATGCCAAAGGTTATAAATGTAGATTTCGACAACCAAATAGTGATAATAAAAAAAAGACAACATTCGCTAAAGTTGAAGCTGCTTCTCCGAGTACCAGTCGAAATCATGGCAAGTGGACGACCAGTAAGAAATCTGGCTTGTGTATGCCATGTCTACATCACGCGTGTGTTGCAAAGGGACAAACGAGTCACGCAAAAGTCGAGCAAGGCCAGCCGATTATAATAGCGTACATGTGCAAAGGGCACTAAATGACAGATAACACCATTCTCGTGAAAATCCGATTGGGGGAAACAAAACTTTAAAATCAAGAGTAATTATTTGATCTTAAAATATCAAATTCCAGCCTCACAAGAAGAGAAAGAGAAAAGATGAGTAGAAAGATTTATATATAAATAGATAGCTGGATAGCTGGATAGACATGGAGGGGGAGAGAGAGAGAACGATGGGGAGAAGGAGGGGGAAGAGAGAGAGAGAGAGAGAGAGAGAGAGAGAGAGAGAGAGAGAGAGAGAAAGAGAGAGGGGGAGAAGGTAGGGAGTTAGACCCGTCTCTATGGAATAAATGTTAAATTTGTAAGCCCATCTTTTGTCTACCCCTTCTTTATCTGTCTGTCTGGCTGTCTCTGTCTCTCTCTTTTGCTCTGTTTTTTTTTTTTCACTTATTGCTCTCTGACTCAGTCTTTATTTCTGTATCTTCTTTTTTCTCACTTCGCTCTATTTACCTTTTTTATCTTTTTTTTTCTTTCCCTCTTTTCAGTTTATTTCTCTCATCTAACAAACCCCCTTCCTACTTTCCTTATCATTTCATACTCCCCTTCGCTCTCTTGTCACTGTTTTCTTGACCATAATTAGCTTTCCCTATCTTTAACTCTAATCTGCCTGCTCCCATTCCATTCATCTTTCACTTGAAGGCGCAGTATCGATTCGCAACAATTCATGGCTATCTTAACGCAATCTTCTGTTCATAACCAATTTAGCACTAATGGTTAACATGATTGCCCCAGTCGAGCACCATTTTCCAGTCAGCTTGAGACTCCAAGTAACCATAATTCATATCCCATTTCCCTCCCCTCCTTTTTTTAAATTCTTCCAGCAGAGATTGACAGTTTGTTCAGAGGAAGTGATAAATTCATTGATTCATTCTCTAAATTCTAAAACAATCCATTTCAAGTACATATTGTGAAAAAGCAGCTACAACTTTTTGCATTGTTATTCCTGTATTACCAAAGTCTTAAAACATACCTGATATTGTGGTGATAGTTCAAAATGTCGAACACATGAAAATAGCGGCCATACTGCCTTTCTCTAAATCATTGAATAAACTAATCCAATTTTGCATCTATGCTAAAAAGGCACTGATTCAGTACAAAATATGTGTGAGACTAAATATATGTGTGGCATTCACAAAATGTTGTGGCCATAGTATCATAACCCCAACATATAACCATATTCATTATGTGTTCTGTCTCCTTTAGCATCTAAAACCTGGGATCTTTCCTTTCATCACAGATTTCAGGAGACATTATTTACCCCTGAAAGCTCTGGCTTTCAAGCAGACGCGGTGATCGTTATGCGCCAAACTGAGTGGGCCAAGTCGATCCCTGACGGCCAGCCGTCTGATTACCCTGGCTGCTCGCACAGAGGTGCTCAAGGCGGGCCAGATCGATGTCGAGTCTTTGATGAATCGCAGACCAATCAAAAGAGAATTACACATGTAGATGGTCAAAACTGGACAGAACGTGACAACATTGCCTCTGTCCTCATAAGTCTTACAAAGGTAGTTTGAATAAATAATTTTTCAGATAAACATTATGTAACGCATTATTTTGGTAACAACGGATTGAAAGTAAAATAGTGATGCATAATTACCTGCGCCGGTAAAAGAGCAGTCAATAAAAAGATGTCTCTATTTCATCTTCGTTGAATACCTCTATGCTTTTTTAAAAATCGAGAAATTGATTTTCACGTTCGCGTATAAAACTTTATATCTGGAAAATGTTAAAAGGAGTTTGAAGAGGACTGCTCTTCGATCGACGCAAGATAAAATTTGCCTCAAGGAATAGCCTATCTTTTGAGATACCGGTATTAAGGAGGTATCTTTATAGGTCAATTTTTAAATGTTGTTAAAACTTGCATCTCCATAAAGTCTTCTGCGTTTAATGTTAAAGTAAAATAATTGCAACATTCGCTGATTTTGTCGTGACAAAGAAAAAGGTAAACTGTAAAACACCATTGATCACCGGTGATCTTCCTGAGAATCTAACGAATTGAACTGTTTGGATTGGCCTAACTTATTGAACTCAAATACTGCTGCAGATTTTAATTGATTAAGTGCTCTTTTTTCAAGTTTTCTTTCTGCAAATTTCTAAGTTCTTATAAAAGATCCACATGGGGCCTTTTGCTCTCCACACTGCACAGTTCTTGATCAGATGTGTGGATGTATGTCACAAACATGCTTTAGTATTCTTATTACACTTCTCTTTCATTCTTTTTAAAATTATTTTCTCACAAACCAGCATGCCGTATGGCAAAAACTACCGCTTAAACATTCATTTTTTTCGCCCCTCTGTAAGAATAAAATTATGTCCCTGTAATGGGCAAAAGCAGCTTTATATTCCTGGTTGACCGAGGCCTAAAACTTTTCCTAAATATCCCGACCTCAAACAGGTCTGGATCTGGAGCAGATTTCAAAAAGCTGTAACTCGGTGGATCTATCCTTGATCGAGTATAAAGACATCAGCTCTGTTAGGCATTTTGTGACTTAGTAGTCATAAAGTTTATACTTGAAAAAAACTCATTTATAGTGAATTGAGTTGTAAAGATACTGATCTTTTGGAAAATTATGATCATTTCAAAAGTCAGATTTTTAGTGTATTTTCTTTTCAGCCCTTTTTTAAACTTTCCATTAGATACGAACAATTTAAAAGGATAAAGGTTTTCAAAATCTTCAAACGGCTTTATATCAGATGAAGGTGATAAACTTCAAATTTCAACGTTGCATGGAATTTTTTTTTTATTAGACTTCAGTCTTACCCGTGTCTCTGTCTGTCTGACTCTCTCTCTCTCTCTCTCTCTCTCTCTCTCTCTCTCTCTCTCTCTCTCTCTCTCTCTCTCTCTCTCTCTCTCTCTCTCTCTCTCTCTCTTTCTCTCTCTCTCCATCCATCTCTCTCCTTCATCTATCCCTCAATATCTCTTTCTTCTTCTCTCTTTATCTTTCCTCTCTCTCTTTCAACTATCCCTCTATATCTCTTTCTTCCTCTCTCTCTCTCTCTCTCTCTCTCTCTCTCTCTCTCTCTCTCTCTCTCTCTCTTTTTCTTTCAGGCCTAAAGCCGCCATTTTCTTGTCACCTGTTCGTCTTGTCTCATTTTCTCTATAATATATGTCAATAGCGTGTGTCATGATGCTAAGTACCACAATACTAATAAATATTCCTTATCTCATAACCCTTCTTCTGTCAATGTTTGATATTTGAATTCAAATACCATAAAACGAGTGGGCTTCTTCATCAAACTGTTTCTTTTGCAATTTTTTTTGTTTTGTTTGAACACGCTTTTTCGTTGTGCTTATTTCGTGACATTACTTTTTACTCCTTTCCGGTTAGCGCGATTGATATTTCAAATATTTGATTTAATTTCTTTTTGTAAAAATGTCTGTTTTTCCACCACTGATTCTTATCCATCACTAATTCTTAAAAAAGCTCTATCCTGAGTGAGACAGATCAAACCCGACCTCTTTCCAGTTTTCTTGTTCCCGTTAATTCTCTTGAAACTTTTTCACTTGGATCGATAGAAAACAAGGCGGCTTGTTTTTTTAATCAGTACACTCGTGTGATAAGAACAATAACATGCAAAGAGAAATAATCTTTAAGGCTTTAAACGTTTACTAATCTAGAAGTTCCATTTCCAAAAACTCAATATCGATCAAAGAGCCAATTGAAGAGTTTTAGTAAGTTTTTTTCCAATGTTTCTTTCTATGTATTACACGATTTCGATACATTTTAGTGGTACCAGATCTATAGGCAAAGAGCCAGATAGATTTACTCATGTATATTAAGATAACATAGTTTTACTGAAAGATAAACTGACCCGTTAAATTACCTTTTCACGTTTCTCTGAGCAGATGGATGTATTATACAGCACGCTTTTCACTACGGTAATTCCATTTGAACTTATGATAATATGATCAGTTAAATGTTGAATGTTTTGCTCCTGCACCTCATGCTTTGATGTTACTTTATCCGTGATTACGCTGTACACATATCTCTGGTTACCTTGTTTCTTTTTAAATTTTATCGACTCTGAGAGTTAATCTATCTTTCTCTCTGTCTATAGGCCTAAGTGTATGTGTTTGAGTCTGATTGCTTTTCTGTTTGTCCATCTCTCTCCAACTCCCTTTATCCATATCTCTTTATTTCTGTTCTGCCCCAACTCTCTCACCCACCCACCTCTCTTCCGGGTCTCTCTCTCTCTCTCTCTCTCTCTCTCTCTCTCTCTCTCTCTCTCTCTCTCTCTCTCTCTCTCTCTCTCTCTCTCTCTCTCTCTCCCTCTATCTATATATATATATATATCTCTGTGGGCCATACACAAATAAAAAAGTAAAGGAAAAAAATCAATTAACTATATTAATCTGACGATAGACACTCAGATCAATAGATGCATAGGTAAATAGTAAAGTGGATAAATAGATAAAGAGGTAGATAGTTTTATACGTAGGTAAATAAATGATTAACAGATCGGTAGATAGATAGATTGATCTATAGACAGACAGATAGATGGGAAGGTAGAGTCATTGGAAGGCAAAATTAATATGAGATAGATAGATAAATGGGAAATGCATGCATACATACAATTACCCCTAAATACATACATACACCCCCCCCCACACACACACACACATATATATATATATATATGTATATAATTATATATTAATCCACAATTATACTCATGCCTATATCAATCTAATTAACTATCAATTATCTTATATCACTCTATCTATTAGTCTGTTCCTCCACATTAGATTGGTTTTGTGGTTGTTTAGGGTTGTTAATATTTGTTAAAATGTTAAGGACTTGCATTAATTCTCTTTCCTCAAGAATGATATTACTAATAAACGATCTTCAGTTAGTTCTAATTTGCTCCTTTTAGGAAACCAAAGAAAAGTATTCGACAGCGTTCATCAATTCTATCTCTGGCATGTTTAAGACCCATGCGCATGCCAAATAATGAAACCAATCAACACGCACACCTGGCACACAGTTACGTCGCAGCCTGCCCTCTCGCCGGAAGCAAAGTTTGGAGCAGGCGATAAGGAAGATAAATTGACAGCCCACTGCAAAATAATATTGACATAGCTGGACAAATCCTGTACTAGTTGATCTATATGTTTTCCTCATGTCTTACAATGATCTTATCACTTCTATTGCTGCAGTCATTATTAAAGGGAAACATATTTTGAAAGATTTGATTTACACAGCAATTGCAACTCAATAGCGGGTAGGGTGAGAAAAATAATGTTCAAAAACCTATGAATCGCCTTTTTCTCTAATTCTCTAGGGTGCGAATAAAATAAAAGCCAAAAGGAAAAAAAAAGGAAACGGGGGGGGGGGGGTTATAAGAATGTAGTTGACGTCTTTCTTTTCTTCTTTCTTTTTTTTAAAAAAAAAAAAACAAACAAAACCAAACAAAACCAAACAAACAAAAAAACCAAACAAAAACCCAAACCAAACCAATACTTGTGTGGGAGATCGTCGAGACCACAAATTGAGGAACAGCGGATTCATTTGTGGTTGAGACAGTTCAAACTGCGGCTTGTTAGAAAAAGAAGGACAATTTCTAGAAAACCTCCTCGATCAAACCCAATCAACCCAAATCCACTAACAATTTGGGGAGACACTTTTTGCCAGTGATGTAAACAAAGACCGGCTGAATTTTTTACCCAAACACATTATAGGCAGACTTTTAATGGCTGAATCGTATCCGTCTGGCCTGATGCTGGTGGCTAGATCCGCCCTCGCTGTTTCGTTTATGGTGTACTTGTTGCCTGGTTGGTTCCACTCGCGCAATTGTCTTTGTTTCTCTCCGATCTGCGAGTCTCTTATCTCAGAATTCCCTTTCTATAATGTTGTATCTTCCTCTGTATCTATCTACCTTTCTATCTCCCTACCTACCTACCTAGTCTGTCTATCTCCATGTGTATGATATGTCTGTCTTTTCATTATCTTTTTATTTGTGTATCCTCTGTTTGTATACAGTTTCATCTGAGTTTTTGTATAAAGTTATTTCTTTGCCCATCAGCCTGTCTATTTCACTGCCTACTAAGTCTTTGTGTTTGTGTTTGTGTGTGTGTGAAACACTATAACACAAGTGTCCATGAGCCGAGTGAGCATGATATTAGTATACTAAGCATGGAATCTAGTTATTAAGTGCAGCTGACAACGTTTTAGTTTTCTTCATATCAGCTCTTTGGACGCATTTCATGATGGACTCTGTACAAATACGATCAATCAATATGCATATTTTCATGTTTATATTGCGGTTTTCTTTTACGCTTTCAATGGAAAGAGCTGTAGCATAGGGGTTGTAGAGAGTTAGGGTGAAGTGAGTGGGTGAAAATGAAAAATGATGAGCTTCAACATTGAGAATGATGGTTGAGTACGTAAGAGAGGAACCCCCCCCCCCCCTTTTCTCTCCTTTTTCCCTTGCATCAACTGAAATATATTGCATATGACTTTTAATAACACAACGAACGCTTTACGATAACAAGCCTTCAAAAAGTTTAACTTGGGTTCTCTGTGCTTTATGCGCCGTTCATATAAAAAGTTGACCGACTGCTGAATTCAGCGCATAGAGGGAATCGACTTTATCAGTGATTGAGTTTCAAATTTGATTGAAATAGCTGTAAGACATAGAAAGTGGCAAATCATTACTATGCCATGATCGAATGACTTTCCCAAAATTGGTCCATACCCCGATAGCGGTGTTATCATACCACAATAAACATATTTATTTGAGATTGAAAGCATCTGTATTTAAAATCTTTCATTAAATACTATAAAGACACATATGCATACATATTTATATATACAGACTTGCTCTTAATATACTCACTGAATTAAACCTTCGCGTGAACTTGGGTTTCTCGGAAGCCATGTTGTCCTTTGTGTTGTGTTATGTCTAGCCTGTTTTCAGAAAATGAGTTCTTGTTTAGATTGATCCGATAAATAAAGAGGGATTTTTAGAAAGAACTTTGGGAAGTGAGGAATGTTTGCATCAGATTGGACAAAGTTAGTCGAAGCTAAGAATAGGCCAAAACAAAACAAAACAAAAAAAACCTCTCAAATCTCTTAAAAACAAAACTAAATAAATTCCATCAAGATTACTACTGCATGGGCGAACATTGCTATTGACTTTGAAAACGTTTATACAAATACAATATACTAATAAATGTTTCAAGAGTTTAATTTTGCCTTTGGTTATGCACACCTTTATGTGTAAGCAACTTTCTACTGTATATTGATAGAAAAAAGCCGAAAACTATTCCATAAAGTACATGATACAAACCCGCTTCGAATTCTCATAACAACTAGTCAGTCCTAACACTCTTAAGAATGAGATAAAATTTTATATTTGCAATTTTTTAAATAAAATAGAATTGTAGTTATTCATCCAAATCGTGAGGGTCATTACTATACGCACGTGGAATTTAATTCCATCAAGTGTAGGTCTAAATAACGTATGAGTAAAATGGATTTTAAATATCGTTGTGGATATTGCCTTGCATGTCAACAGATGACATCAGGTACTCTGGCACGGAGGGAGGTAGCTGATTGGTCTGCTTATCGCAGGAGGACTAATGGGAGCGGTGATGCGGATAATCGGGGCTGGGTGGTGGTGGTGGTGGGTTTCTCGCTGGGCCTGGGCGAGGCGTAGGGGGGACGGACTCCAAACAGAAAGCAGGACAACTGTTGACAGAGCCGTTATCAATGGATCTCTCTTATATTGGATCAATGATGAAAAACAAACAACGGTCCTGCCTAATGAGGTCTTCTAAACTGATTTTTGCTTAGCAGCTACTTTTTACAAGTGAATTTGAACAATTATTATATATCAATAAGGTAATAAAAAAATGCTCGCCCTGTTGCACTCAAACTTAAATTGCTGTCAATGAAGCAACCATGCATGCAACCAGTTTTTATTAAATGAACTAACAGCCGGTAAGTCTGAACAAGGCAAACATCGATTTCTCCTACCACACGGCCATTTAAGTCACATTTTAATTATGCTATGTGTGATCCTCTTTAAATTTAACGTTTCCCTGTAATTGTCTCTGATCCAAACTGCACCCTACCTTTGTATTTGATTGT
>JAWDGP010002185.1:1145000-1165000 GCA_033675545.1 Elysia crispata | reverse complement strand
AAATGCCGAAGCAGCAACCTCAGGTTTGGGATTTAAAGGAAGTACCGCTAGCGCTTCCTATAGTGCAGTGACAAAGCTCAAGCCTTTTGTCGCTATGACGATTCTTGACATCTATGTAACCTCCTTGGCAAGAGGTCTCAGGAGAAGACAACAGCTGTTGTTGATCTGGTACCAAAATCTTCCACTCCTAGCAGCTCGCATGAGGATGAATGAGGTTCTGTTTCACCTCTAACCTAGTTTTCCTTCACCATCCTTGCCCCTCTGAAATCGCCTCTTCCTTGCCTTATTCTATTTTCGACCAGTTATGACATGAAATCCATCTAAAAACGTCTTTCACTTCTACATCTCTCCTGCTTGCTTCTAATATCAACGGAAGGGGTGAATAAGTAAACAGTCTATTTGGAAAGCCATGTGAAAGAGGGAGACCAGTACCGACAAAAATACTTATTCATGGTTCTAAAAAAAATATCCACAATTTACATTTCAATAAAAACAAAAATTCTTAAATTAGTTTCCAAAAGAACGCAAGAAGAGGAATGGTTACTCTTAGAACCTCACCTTAGTTGGGGGAAAATGTCCACAATCTTCCTCGGAAAAGAAAAAAAACCATGTATCTCATTTTTTCCGTTGATACTAGATTTAAGTTTCACAGTTAAAAAATTCAGTGCAGAGCCTTGCTGAACATCTTCCAAAGCACTGCCTTCCAATGCATGGAAGACTAAATTGATCAATTTACTTTTTGAGAGAAATTCCACATTGGATAGGCTTCCTTTTTTGACAATATTCCTATTCTTCCAATTCTAAACAGAAGTTTTTCAATCACACTGACTGCCACATGCCTGAGGCGAAAGATCCTCCATTGTATTGGACTTTTAACAGTATGTCCATAATATCCTCAGGAGATGGTCACTTTGCTGCACTTAAAAACTCATTGGAAATCTCTTACCCTACTTTGCTTATTTTTAACCCATAACAATAATGGAATGACTTACAAAATATGTATTCACTTACAAATATAAATCATAAGTCTAAATCTGGACATCTTTATTGAGCTAAGATGACACAACACAGAAAATATGTTACAGAAATATTTATTTAGGAGACAAGACATCATATTATATCACAGACAAATCTACATATTTTTTTTTCTGGTATGTAAATGTTTCTTATTATCCTAGAAAGTTTAATAGGTCTGAATAATTGTCCATGTTTATTTTAGATTTAGTTTAAGGCTGTTAAAAAAATTCGTTATCCATTAAAGAGCTCATTTTTTTTTATTTCAACACAGTAACCATCCTTTACATAAAAACATAATATCACAGTACAAAAGTTGGTTTAAACTTTATAAAAGTTACAGTGAGTGCAAAATAATCAAACTAAAACAAAAGTGCTTCAGAACAGCAAACAAAAATTTGTACTGATAGATCAAAACATACTTATATGGGAAAAATAATAATTTCAACACATGTATATCAGACAGATAGAAAAACAGAGGTCAAGAGAAAAACAGAAATATGAGAGAGAGAGAGAGAGAGAGAGAGAGAGAGAGAGAGAGAGAGAGAGAGAGAGAGAGAGGGGGGGGGGAGGGATATCTCTTTGTTTATCTCAGCGAACAATGTTGTTTGAAAAGATTAATATTATCAGGTCTACAGCTTCACGCATCTGCTGTTTGTAAGACTCCATAATTCAAACATGTAAAGCTTATTTAAAAGTCCTTGTAACTCACACTTTGATAGATGGAATTTAATGATAACTCACCCCAAGAAAATTTTTTAAAATATCATTAATAACACTGAAATTGATTTTCAGTTAGTTTGGTCTATTTCAATCATTTCCAAGCAATTCAACATTAATAGCCTTATATATTAAATCTCTTTCAATCATGCAAATTTTTCTGACTTTTAGAAATCGGCAAGTTACACATTAAGAAAATATAAATAGCTCTTATAAGATGATATGTCTAAACAAAAGAAAAGAGCATGACATAATTTTATTAATTTTTCTACAGGTGTAACATGTATTTTTTTGTCACACTTAAAGATATTCAAGAGGAAGCATCATTGCTTTTCTCTCAAACATATCACTGTTTATCCGACTCATTTTAAAGAATGACTTATATTACTACCTTAAATGTTTAATTCAGAGTCTTTCATTTAATCCTTGTCCTGATTATGTTAAGATAGAATTTACAGCAGTTAATCTGCGAGATGCAGCAGACACAAGGGGACTCTGAGCCAAGAACTTTGCAGACCTTTCCTGTGCTTGCTCTAGTTCTTGCCAACGGCTGGCCTCTAGGTTTTTCTGTGAAATAATAGTAATATCACATTTTGTTTAGGAAGAACATTAAAAGGAATGAATGAAAAAAGAGTAACATGTAATTGGGTCGACACATTAATAGAATAGAAAAGAAAAATATAATTCATTAACTCAGAGTTATCAATCATGCTAACTTTACAGTGAGAGATAAAAAAGTAGCTCCAAAGTATTATGAAAGAAATCAAAATCAGTTAATTGATTTCTAGTTATTTGTTGGAGTTTTAAGTTTGTTTAAAACTACCATATTTTAAATGTGTTAAACTGCTGGCAAAACAAATTACAAATTTACAGATGAGATCCTTTTGACTTGATCTTTTTTTTTTTATAATCAAATGATATAAAGAGAAGCAACCACTAGTAGAGTGCATATTTATTTTAGATCATGACTACTGCCTAGACATTGGATCATGTAAATCACCTCTTCTACTTTCAATGATTGACTATAAAACATTCATAGAATAATAATTATAAAGGTGTAAGAGTTAGCGATGAAAAAACTTATTGAAATAAAAGAAGACTAAGTAAGAGCACATTTTATAAACAGTTACAAAATTAAATAGGAATCTGAAAATCTTACAAACAAATCAAAATAAAGAAAACTAATGTGGATTGAAAAGGTAGGGTGGAGATGGAGGATACAACTCAGTAAAAATTAAAGGTTTGGAATAAATTAAAAAGTGCACTGAAAAATGTTGAAAAAGGAAAAATGAATATCTGGGAAGCCATCTGATAAAAAAAAATATCCTTTTGTCTTTTATGTGCAATTGAATCAACATAGAAAGTGGAAAAAAAAATAAAACCTGTGAAAGAAAAATAACATATGGGCAAGAGAAATATTTCTTGCAAAAAAAGAAAAAAAAAAAAAAGAAAAAGAAAAGACAAGGAATAAGAACTGATTTTTTTTTTATTATTAGATATTTACCGTTTTATATGACTACACAGTACTTAGAGAAAATCTGTCTGTAATTTTATAGCAGTTTTCTTTAATTTTGTTATAAAATGAGGATGAAACAAAAGTAGAACAGTTCAAAAGATGCTGTTAAAAATAGCACGAATAAACTTATGAATATTTATTAAATCTTCTAAATTGTACAAAATGAAAAATCATTACAAAATTTATATTTGTATCAAAAACGAGATTTAAGAAATACATAATGCTTTTTGATTATGGAGGGTAAACTACAAATTTTCTTAGATACTGAATTACGCTGGAGAAAGAGGTTTGTAATAGTGTGAAACAAAATTGATCTCTAACAATCCTAGGGCTAGTTTGAAAACTAAATAAAGCTTGCAAGTCATACTCCCATGGACAATTGTTTTAAACAATAAACCTATTAATTAAACCTTATCATTCCAGCCATATACAGCTATTAAAAAAAGGAGAATATGCAGCTGAACAAAGAAAAAATTGTAAATTTGTGAAAAGAACAAGCTGTAGGCTTATACAGTCCAAAGGTTTGGAATGCAAATAAAACTAATTTGAACAGTTGCCCTAATTCCCATGTGAGAGTTTCAAATAAAATTATTATGCAAAGCCCTTTATATTGTTCTCATTTGGGTAAACTTTAGGCTACCATAAACTCATAATGTTCGTGGTGAAATTTTAAAACGTTTATACAGTTGCAAGGTAAAAAAATTGAAGAAGTTATAAAAAATGAATGTCCATCCTTGCATTAACTCAAGGATAAAGATTAGGGTAGAACTTGTTGCAAACCTTCTGAGAAATAAGAGACTTGGTTCTGTTTGCTGATGCATGGGATGGAAGCACCTGGCTTCTCTGTTGCTCCCTGATCCTCTCAGCTCGCTTCTCTTGAAGTTTCCTCTCAAGTTCTGACAAGGCCTCATTCCTATACGGAGCCAGGGCAGATTGATTCTTCTTACGCTCTTCTAGTCTGGAGAGAGAATGAACAGCGGAGGATGAGGCCTAAAGTCAAAATTGAATAATCATAAAAAATATACAAAGCTTAGTAAATGAGTTTAAAAAAAGTTTAAAAGGCTGAGGGTAAAATGAAGTAAAAATCTTACATATTGATATAATATGACTAGAAATGGAAAATCAGTAATAAATATGAATGAGACAAAATCATATTTTTTTGCTAATTGGTCATGGTCTATTCTTTTTCTATTGTTCATAGGATCAAGTCAACAATTTAGTTATATTAACTCTACAAATCTTATTTTAGAATTAACTGCCTTCGAATATGCCATTTTTCAAATACAGAGAAGGTCTGTTAAAAATCCTCCCCCAGTTTAATTGAGAATTACAAATGCTCTACAGGTCAATTCTTTCTTTTTTTTTATGTTTTGTATATTTTATTACAGCACATTTAATGGCCTTTTTTCTAAGATCTAATGTGATGTGCGAAAATTGCATATCTATCATTTTCAAAGGCTGTACAAATATTTTATAATTTTTTTTTTTACATAACATTTGCAAATTTCAGCAGATTCTGAGACTCACTTCACAGCTGCACTTCTGGTTTGCTCAGCTCTATGTTTGGAAATTCTGTCCAGAGTTTCAGACAAATAATCAGCCTTAGCCTGAGGATAAAAATTAAATTGAACTTGAGTTTGATGATTCAATACTCAACATAACTCATCAGAAATTTTAATTCTCAATCAAAATATTTCCATTGGTATAAAATGTCTCACTTTTATTTAGCCCCACTGAGCAAAACTGTTTGATGTTTTGCAGCCATTAAAAACATACTTTATTGTCATGATTATGATCCGCAATTGATAACACTGATGATCATAAAATCATAGCTTCATGCTACCTCATTTACTGATTGACTACAAAGAAGTAACAACTTAGTTTTTGTTTTGTTCTACAGCATCTTACATCACAAACTCCTTTTCTGTACACTCATAGCGTATCCCTCTAGGTTTAAAATACAGTATATACCAAAAAAGAAAGATTATGAATTTTTTTCGTTTAAAGTATATTATTTATTTTTACTTGGTCACAAGGATTATTACTTTCAGATCAGTATGTTTATCATTAACAAAACTGATGATCCATGATTTGAATAGAAAGAGACATAAATTTATGTGAAAAGGAAATACAAAGATTGAAACACTTCAAAGCGCAGCAAACACAAATATATTTATATACCTGTTTAGCATTTAAAATGATGTCTCTTTTTTCTTCTTCCTCTTCTAGCTGTTTTTCTTTCAGCAAAGCCAATCTTTCACGAAGCTGAAAAGAATATATGATTCTCTCTTTTAACAAATCAGGATATTATTTTGACACATCATCATATTTTAATACAGTGATAAAAATTTGAGATTCAATTTGCTTTTGTTTCTGTTTAATTTATTTTCTGCAATGTTAAGACTGTCTCATAATCATTTAATTTGTGCACAATAATTATGATCAAAGCAACCAAACTTTGAAAGGCATTTATTAAGCTCAGGTAGTACTTGCAGGGTGCACTGGAACTCCTTTCACCATGTCCAGTGGCCTTGTGTTTATATAATGATTATTATAGGAGAATAGTATGGTGGAAGAAGGGGGTCAATCATAATTATGAGTTGATCAAAGTGTAGATCAATCGGTTCAGTTTTGCATGATCTTTCCTCAAAGCAAAGCAAACGTTCCTGAACTGAGTATGGTTAGTTTGGATGGTTTCAATTTGTACTCATGGGGCAACCAAATAAAATCTCAGTCTCCCATCCTTAGTTATATAGAAAAGTCCCGAATAAAACCGTAAGTTGAAATTGAAAATGAAAAAATGCTCAAATTTACTGTGCAAAAAGAAAGCTGCCAGTCATAATAGATAATATAGCACATTCACCAAGCAACAAGGAAATGTTTCATCCTACCTCGATAGATGTAATTCTCAGGTATTAATATTAGCTAAATAAAGGTCTAAATAAAGACTGAAATGATAGCTCATGGTATAATATGTTCCATGTTTTAATTATACTTTTTCATGGCTATTGCATTGCTTTTTTTTTTTTACCATATTTAACATTTTTGTACCTCAACAATGCTCATCTCTCCCAACAGGCCTGCCCCAGATGTGCTGGTCAGATCAACAATCTTGAACCTGTTGACAGGTGTTGCTTCCATAGCTCGGATTTGCTGGATCAACTCCATCTTGCACCGCATATCTGCTTCAGCCTAACAAAGTGGTAGCAAGCAGCATATGGTAATTAAATTCATATATCCTCTTACTCAAGGTTGTTTCAACTGTGCAATTCATTGCCAGAATTCACTAAGTTAAAATTTAATTAATATGCCTAATTAGGTTTAGGAATAGTTATTAAACGATTTAAGTAATTATAGATTTATCAAAACTGTAATCACTTTTCGCATTTCATCCATTTCATTGTGGTATGTCAATTTGTATATGAAACATAATCACACTTGCAAATTTAATCGAGTACACAACATCTATAAATCCCCACCTCTTCTAATGCCTGTTTCATCAGTTCTCTACTTTCCTCTGTTACTTCTTGGACTGTAAGAAGAAAATATTACAATGCCACATTAATATTTATAAGAAATTAGTTTCAGGCATATATAAAATAATCATAACGATTGCAAGCTCTGATATTAATCTGAACAATCCAAAAATACAAGGGAAAAGATTTTTTTATGATATAATTAATGAACATTGCTGATAGAGTTCAAGTCATCTTAGTTTAAAAAACAGTTTCATCTATTCTTCAACAAACTCATTCATTCCTACCAATTTTCTGCTTGTACTCTGTCAGGCGTTTCTTCGCATCTTTAGCATTCCTATGGCCAGCCATTGTGTTTTCTACAAGCATTCTGAAGATTAAAACATCAGTTTCATACATTTTAAATTGGTCTTAACAAATCTGCTTTACTATAACTTGCTGCAAAACCTTTTTTTTATAATTCCCATATAATTAGACAGTAATGATGAAATGGTTATTGTTATTTTATCGCAAATAAAATTTTATGTTTTTACATAACAATGTAAGTGAAAACTAATAGAAAAAGGTTGTAAAGGTTTTTTATGTTTCTAATGTCCGGTAACAAGGCTCTGCATTCTAGACTTTCTTTTTTTCCTACCTTTTTGATAGAATAGTCAAGAAGAAAATAGCAAGAAAAATATGGAACTTAATCTCAATATTGGAAAGTCTAGATCTTGTTCAAGCATACTCACCAGTGATCCACCTTTAACACAAAATCTTCCAAACTAGTATAATTATGATACGATGGAGATTGAATACAAAAACAAGAAGATCACCGCCAACGGCATGAACTTAAAGAGACTAATTTTGATGAGTAATTTGTTGAAAAAAAAAAGGACATCTGAGAGGATGAAAACCAAGGGTACTGTTGACATGAAGAAAAGAACTGGAATATGAAGTAGCTAAAATATGGTAAGTTCACTAATTTCAAGTGCCTAGATTTACAAAATTTATTGTCTATGAGCAGCATTTGGAAGGTGATGAAACAAGAACAGAACTAGCATGTGTTCTACAACAGATATAATAGTAGTAGTGCAGTTTCAATAACACAAGAATGACTATTGCCAGAAAAAAAAAGAAAATTGAAGAAGTGAGGAGAATAAAATGAAACTGGATCAATCATGCTTTTAAGGAGATAGACATAAAAATGAATAAATGCTTTAGGGGCAAATATGATTGGTTGAAAACTGCTCTGTGAAGAATGGTTAAGGCTGAATGAATGGTGTGGGCTGAAAAACTTAAGTCCTCTTCACTTAACAGCTGCACATAGAATGCAATGAAAATGGAATGATCTACTGATTTGCCTCAAGGACAAAGATAGATAAGATAAGTATATTGGTACAACAAAGACAAATATCAACCAGAAACTTATTTTCTTCGCATGAAAATAATTGCAAAATATAACTGAATATTTAACACAAAAAGTGATTTATTCTTTTTTACTCTTAATATCACTTACTTCATCTCCTTTTCCTCTTGAAACTTTTTCTCCAAGAACTCCCTCATCATAACAGCAGTCTGAGAGAGAGAAAAATAAAACAAACTCTCTAATGAAATCCAATAAAATTTCCTTTTTGTCAGTGGTAGGGGCATGATGAGTTCCTCAACATATTCAAGCTTCAATTTATATGAACATAGCTATTTGTTCTTAACTCAAGAACTTATCCACACCAAATTAAAATTTGGAATATGAGCCTGTTAATAAAACTTTTACCTTAATTGTTTCAACATTTGAAGGAGCAAAATTCAAAGAAAGTTTTGAGCTACATGCTTAAGACAATCTTATAAAAAAAAAACAAAGATAGCATTAAGTCCTGCAGATTTGATAAATGACTACCTCCACATTATAAATTCTTAAAATGTTCCCTGACCCTTCTTCTCTCTCAGAGTGTTATATGCATCCATCCCTCTCAAGTTTATCAACATTGTGATTGAAAATAAAAAAGTTAGATCTGCACGTTGGGAAATTACCCTTTAAAAAATCCTTTAACTCTATCGAATATATTGTAGGAATAAATGACTTGAAGTTAATATTAGTTTGAAACGGTGTTAATTCATGTTGTTTCAGTGATAATGTAATTAATTTCAAACTTACAAAGCTATAAAGAACACAGAACTAAGAAAAAATATATGTACCTCTTCTTTGATGCCACGAACTCTCTCCTGATTTTTTGCCATGACATTAGTGCGTGCTAAAATAGCTTCCTCATGACTAAGTTTTCCTAATAAACGTCTTTCTTCTATTGCAGCAAGGTCTGCCTCTAGATCTTGTTGCCTTTTCTCATTCTGCCATTTGGTGAATTCACTTGCATCATAAGCTCCTGCTTCTAATTGTCGCAATCTGTAAATTCAAAGCAACATACAAAGGAGGTTATAAATAACACAGTGCATTGAGCTAAAAAATAAAGGGATAGAATTGTTTTACATTTAAAACTTCTGAATTTAGTGGAAAAACAAATAATGGGAATTCTATATTACTGAATAATTTACTTTTTATATTAGAACATATATGTACAATGTATAAACAGTTGCAAAGTTAAAAATTACTCCTAGTCATGATAAAAATATAATATAAATATAAAAAGCATCTATAAAAAAGACTGAAACATTACAAAAAAATAAATTTGATGCTTAAAAAGCTATATTTAAGAAAATAAAATAACCAAATCTGTTCTTTACAGTATATATGCCCGGACTATGCTTAATAGCAAGAATATTGAATTAGTATAAACTGCTCTTTGTATCGTCTTAGTTTGTAAGTGCCCTTAAATTCTTGAAGATTTACTGTTCAAGTGATGAACATTCAATTATTTATTGAACCAATGCAAAAAATCCTTTTCATGTTTAAGTTAATAGTTTGAGATATATGATAATGTCGCATGCCACAAATAATCCTTTAGTGTTATTGTAGGCTGCAAATTAGCAAGTATTCATATACTTTTGATGCATCTAAAAAAAAAACTATTTTAGTCTCCACCTCTTTGTAAATTAGATTTAATATATATTCCACGTATAAGTAAATTTGTATTTTTTTTTCATAAATTACTTATGCATGACTTCATTCTCCTGTTTCTGATAAAGTAACCCTTCACGCATGATGGCGGCAGCTGTCATCTTTACAGGTACTGGATCTTTTTTCTGAAGAGATATACAACAAAATTTTTTAAAAAAAGAATAAGATTTGCAAAATATGTTTACATTGTACTAACAAAATTAAAAAAGAATTTGGAAAAAAAAAAGGGTCAAGAAATACCCAAGCACCATTGTAATACAAGCATGAACTATTTTTAAAATGATTTAATTGTTGACAACTTGGTAGAATGATTGGTGGAACAAAATGATTTTCACACAATCTGTTGAGCTAATAAGTTTTTTGAAATTATTAAAAATATTGTTTTTGAAAGGAATTCACAAAAGTTTGTATGAAATATTGAAAAAAAAAGGTAACAAAAATGTGTCCTAAATTTCATTTGAAAGTCATATCTTAACACAAAAAAAAAATTACTGCATGTTAGTTCATGAAGTGAAGAACAAGAGTACTTACAAAATCAGGAACATTCCTGGCCTTAACTTTGTTTACATCAACTTTGCTATTTTCATCTTGCACAATAGCTTGAATGATCTGCTTGGTTTTCTCAGACTTTTCTGGATTAGCACATGCAAATTGAGTCTTTGAAGCTTCCATAAGCCGCTCCTAAAGGTGTCATATTTTAAATAAAAAAAAATCAGAGGACAACATACCAAACAGGAAGAGATAAAAGAGGTAAATTTCTTCACATGTGTGTGTGAGAGAGAGAGAGAGAGAGAGAGAGAGAGAGAGAGAGAGAGAGAGAGAGAGAGAGAGAGAGAGAGAGAGAGAGAGAGAGAGAGAGAAACAGACAGACAGACAGTCAGACAAACAGGCAGACAGACAAAGACAGAGAGGAAGATAGAGACCACTGAGCATGATCAAATCCTCTAGTTCAGCCAAATCTGTGGAACTTTTGCTGGGGCGAGAAGCTAATCAACATGTGTTGGTGTAAAGATCATCAATGTCTGCTGTTTGCCCAGTGTCTGATAGGCCATTAGAAATCTCAACTGAAGTATACACATTTCTTATTCAAAGCAAAAAGCAAGGAAGAAAAAGTCATTCTCACTCACAGATGCAAACAAGAATGACTTTATCTAAAACAATCTAGTGTCAGTTAACAGAATCTTAGGTGACTTTGATTTCCCTCCCTCTCCCCTATTCCCTCCAGAGAAAACAAAAAGCTCTTCTACTGTTTCTATCATAAAGAATCAAGACTCAAGAAATAATGAATTGATTTGGCATGTCCAGCAAATCTTACTTAGTGCTCAATGGTGTATATCAGGGAATCAGACATGAGTGAAGGTGATTTGAGCTCAAGCTGCTTCAAAAGCTCATCCTGGCACTATGAGGAATCATTAAAAATTTTATTTTTTTCCAAAAAGACATGATAATTTCATACAAATTCCATTTTTAATGAACTTGAAGAATAATTACTCTAAATATAATCACTTTTGAAGGTTGATTAGGAATAGGTATGAGATACTTTTGCTATGTGTTGTTTTAAAATAGCTTTGTGTAATTTTAATCTAATCCTTAACACTCAAATTTTGGATCAGGAGGACCTGACTTTGAAGCTAGGTTGTTCCAGGTGTGACAGCCAGTCTTTAGAGAGACTCTTGATACACAGTTCTTACTGAGTACCTGATTATAGGTGTAAAAAAATTTGTCTATATTTTAAAGCTTTTGTAGGAAATGCTTCAATGTAAACTCAGGACGAGATCTTGGTTGGTAATGGGTTATCCAGAAGGGTTTGAAAAGCATTTTGAGCATTTTAACAGCAAAAGAATATTTAAAAGCACTCAAGTCTTATATTTTATGTTGAAACTGTTTTCTAAAACTTAGCTTTCAAACATCACAGAAATAAAATAAGAATAAACAAAAGAAAAAATCATAGTGATAATTTGATAGGTTTCCTTGAAAAACATCAGAAGACAATAAAAAATAGACGAGCATTTTGAGCTGCAACAAAAGATAGTACCTCAGCATGTCGCCTATTTTCCTCTTTCTGTTTTGAAAGTACATCCTGTTCAGTTGGAGCTCTATATAAGGTCTTGGGAGGTGGTTTTGATTTCTGCAGCTTAGGAATCTGTCAAGATCATTGTGGAAGGGGGAAATAATTGAAAAGGCAAAGTACACAAATAACCACCAAATCCCTGGTGCATCCATACATTTCATGTATTTTTTCTGTTGTTGCATATTTGCCTATTTAACAAGAATACTGCCATGAATATATGGTCAATCTCTGAGCACTACTTAACCTTGACTCACTTTCCAGAGTTTTTAAGTACCAGCATAAGCTCTAAAACATGGTTTTGAGAGTTACAAAGAGTAAAAACAATTATAATGCAAGGATAAAGTTTTCTTCTCACATTAAAGTTTTCATGACAAATGAACAAAATCTGCTAGTGAATTTACCTTATCTGGAATTGGGATGCTTCTTGGGCGAGGCTTTGTGAGCTGAAATGGCTTTGTCTCTGTTGGCGAAGGTTCCATGAATTCTTATGAAATATATTTCTTACACGAAGATAAGTTTTTGGAGGATATACGTAAAATAAAACGAGAGGTTTGAACAGAGTCAAAATTAGAGATATCGTAAAAATTGTGTAAAGTGTAAGAATCAGTCTAATTGCCTAATGAAAACTGGCCACTTGATAAACTAAATGAACATAATGATTACAAAATGTAGCAAAATTTCAATGGTTTCAATACTTGATAAATTCATGTCAAAGGGACAGAATTTTGTTTTGAATTTTATATAGCAAGAATTGAAAGAAAGTACACATTTCAATGACAATATTTTTATTCCCATCTATGTTTTCATTAAGGATAATTAGACTGCCAATACCAAAATGTGATATGCTGACAGACACAGGTAGCAAAGCTCTTTCCATATTTTCAGAGACTAATCTTTTTTCAATACTGTGTATTTAGTTTGCTACAATTAATTCATTAAGACATTTTTGATTATAATTATGGAAACATGAGTTGTTGTTTTTTTTATAATGTACTGTTTGATCTTGCATGTAAATGTTAATTATTTACATATGGCGCAAACCAAAATATTTATAAGTATTTTTCACAAAACATTCTGCTTTACCTTTTAGGAAGTGTCTATGAGTTCAAAACTGTGCATGACATGTAACCATCATTTATTAAACTAAACAAGACTCATACTTCATTTATCTAGCTTTTAAAAACTAACATCAGGATTCAGAATACTGAAAGTCTCTAGTGCTTTCAAGCTATATGAGCTGCATATTTTTTTTTGTCGATTATCCCTTTTAAAATTTCTTAGATCATATAAAACACTTGCTGATCATTGTCACAGAGATGTTTAAAATAAAATACTTACAAGGCTAAGAAGTATTAAAAACAGAAGAAAACCATACCTGTGACAGGTTGTGTGCTTTTTTTTGGCTTGATTTTGTTATCAATCTTGTCTTTCAAAAGTTTTACTAGATCAGTCAACTCAGGTAGCCATCTGGAATAATTATTGAAAAAATGTTAAAATATCAGTTGAATTTTGGTCAAATAACAGCACAAAATAACAATATGTATTTCCCTGAGCTTTTGTATTTCAATTAAAGATTTGTAGGTTGCATTTCTATAGTAGTTCCTATCATTTTACCTCAAAATTGGAGAAAGAAGTGTTGTTTGAACAAATGTAGGTTCAAAGACTTTATTCCAGCCATCTTTCATCCAAGTCATCAAACTCTTCTCATCAAAGAAAAAGTGATGGAACTGAAAAGAGCAAAGTCAAAGCAACATAACTAAAGTTAAATGAAAATCGAGCCACAAGAAGAAGGGAAATGAGATTTTATGTGCAACATTTATTTTTCTTTTAAATGAGCTGGGCATTTTTAATCAAAAAAAAGCAAAAACTAAAAAAAAAATAGAATCAATTGAAATATCAATCTTTACGAGGTGAAAAATTCCCATGTATTAAGTTACTTTCATGATTAAAGCTCTGCGTGTTTGTTTATTATGAAAGTATAATATTTACATTTGTTTTCTTAGCAATTTTCTCGGTTTAGACCTTTAACCCTTTTCCTTGGATGGAAAAAACAACAAACATAGATGTAGAAAACGAGCACTATACTCTATATTTCTCATGCAATTAGTAGTGATCTCAACAGATGAATCCAATAAAAAAAATTTAAAAAAGCAAGTTACAAGCTCATTTGCCAGAATATCCTTTTAAAGGGATATATACTTCAATAGGTTGGGCAGCTAAAAAAGAAACAGACAAAATGGACAATAACCACCTCAAAACATGCATTTAAAAAATCTCTTTATATCTTTTTTCAACTAAATGCCTACCTGCACATTTTCAGAAAATATTAAATTTATGAAATATTTCATTGAAACTTTATGATTGCCTTTTTCATATCAAAAAGGTTGCTTCAAGTGCATTTTATTACCTCTTTTAAGCCGAGCGTCCGCACATTGCGGCCAGTAAGATTGAAAATTAGGATGAGCCCCCGCAGTGTGCGGCTGGTAAGCACATGTGACCGTAATGATAGCTATGAATTTCCCAATGTTTGAACTTTCATTTCAACACCAATTGATCCTAGAGGGTTCTTAGAATTGACAGTAACAATCTCTAAATAAAGAATTTAGAGTGGGCCAGTCAGGTCTGTTCTTGCTTTGAGACAAATATAGACATAGTTTTATTACTTTATTATTCAAAAGTTGATTACCCTATGAAGACAAGACTTTGCACACATAAAAACATGCATCATATTAACTGAAAAAAAAGCGGATCCAGGAAGCTACACGTGGATTTACTATTTTTTATGACCATTTATGTGGAATTATTAGATTTTAGAAATTTGTTGTTTTTTGTATTGCATAACATTTCAATAAGAAAAACACAAAAAGTTATCAACATATATCAATATTTTTTTTTATTTTGTAAAATAGATTTATTTGTGGTCATTTTGGTATTCAACACTTTAGGTTTACCTCTTATAATGATAGCAATGAACACAAAACAAAAAGGTACCCTCTCTCTCATTTCATAACCTTACAAAACCCTCCATCAAAATAAGCCCAGGGCTTAAAGAGTTAAGCCTAATTTCCATTCAAAATCTAATTATAAACTTTACCATTCTATCCTACTGAATAATTGCATTAAGTTAAAACAAACATGAAAAAAAAAATTGAAATGAAATAATACAAAATCAGGAAAATTCTTTGGAAACAACTTAACTGACATGAAAAATAGTCTTGATTAGCAAATAAGGGTCGATGTATGGAATGAATCATTGCATATGTTTTATACATCAATGAGTAGCATGCTATTGCATTGAAACAAATACAATTTTCTTTGAATGGGCTTGTTTCATTGCTCCGAAAGCAAAAATGAGAGCCATGTTATCACTAACAAAAAGCACCATATTTAAATTGAAAACTTTATCTATATCTCACTATCTTGTATATTTAATACTCACTTTGTATGCTTGTTTTAGTTCAACTGCAGTGATGAACTTGCGATAATGAGCAACACCAAGTTCATCAAGTCGAAATAAGGCAAGGTACGAAAGAACTGAAAAAGGAAGGTTTTAAATCATAAAGCAAACTCATTAATTGAGAGAAGCTTTAAATATGTAACAAACAACACAAAGAACAACAACAACAACAACGAAAAAACTCCATGCAGTATGACATTGTCCATAAAAAGAAAAAAATATATCAAAATGAGTTTCCATATCTTTTACAAAGGGAGAAAAAGAGAAAAGAAAAGGGAAAAAAAGATCCACATCCTGATGGAATTTTTTTTATGAAAGATAGGGACAAATAATTTAATTTTCTTGATTTTGATAAACCAAATTACCTATTGACGAAATGGGCATATGAATAAAAAAAAAAATTGTTTAATAATAAAATAAAACAAAATTTTTTAAAGCTATTTTACTATTCCATTGCAAAAACATCAGAGACAGAAAAGGAGATAATTACAGGGAATAAAACTTGTTGACTAGTGACTTTAGTGTCAGCTTTAAGAAACAAGTAAAATGTGAAATAAATCTACACCCACTCTGCTTGGATCTATGTTACTCAAACATTGTGTAATTAACAAGAATTGATGCTCAAGTAATAATTTCAAATTTAGCAGAAGAAATCAACATACATAACCGATAATTATACCTTAGATAATAATAAAAATATGCAACATACCATGAAAAAGATTTTGATTTGAGCGTAAAACATGCCTTCCCTCTCTGACATAAAAACCATCCACAACAACTCTTAATACAGCTCCATAACGTACGCATCCAGAAAAAACTTCTCTAAGAAATGTTATATCATCTTCATCTTGAATCTTTATCAGATAATGAAAGGAATAAAAAAAAATGTGATTAAGAAATAAATTAATGTTTAGCTGATAAAATAAGTGCACCAGTGATTCATGAAGAGAAAAAAAAGCATCAAAACAAGTGTAAACAGCAACAGAACTGTTGCATGCTTAGTCTTTGAAATCTTTAGATCCATTTTGGGGCTTTCTTGAAATGATGCGAATTCTTCATTTTTTTTAAACAAATTTTTGCTTTTCTTATATTCATATTGCATTTTTAGCTAATTTTGCTATTAAGTAAAAGTCATATGATGTTTTCCTACTGAGAGAGTTAAATATCGGCTTCTATGCATGGCAAATTGTGGTTCTTTGACTTATTCTAATGGTTGAAAGGTATTTCCAAAACCAAGAAAATTTGATAAATCACAAACAAAATAAAAAAAAATGAGGTAAAAAAAAATGTAAATGTGCCTTAATTTAAAACATACAATGAGTACAAAATCTATGTGTAGAATTTGCAATAACAGCTCTTCAAACTGCATCATTAAGTTTGTGCTTTTAGACAGGGTGCTTGGCTTAGCACACTCTAGACCTTATGCTATTTTCTGCAACAAAGGAGAACAAATTAAAATTTATGCAGAGCGTTGTTCTAATGAAATCATTGGAGGAATGCTTTCTGTATTAACATTGCAATGCCATGTTCAGATTGCTCAAAACATGTCAAACATTTTAATTGAAAGGATTCGGTTAAATCACTTTTAAGTAATAAAATGACATTTGCATCCTTCTAGGATTGTCTCTTTATACAAAAACAGAAAATTTTTCCTCTTTAGCTTTCACAGTATCGTAAAAAAAAATTTCAAACCATACAAGATTTACAAAGTATTGGGAAAAAAATCTAACAATATCCAAGTTCAATATATATATATATAAATAACTAGATAGCATTTATATATTATTTTTGAAAGGCAAAACAATGTCTTTCTACTTATGGCAAAGAGTATGTCAGAATTTGAAGTAGTGAAAACAGCATTTAAAAGCAAATCTTAATTTTTCCTTCAGTCACTATTTTCAAATAGAAAAAAAATTAATTTCTCCAGAGAATGACCATAATTTCACCCTTACGAAGTTAAAGAAAAATTGTGACATCTTAATTATTTGGATTGGTTAACGACAAGCTTCATAAAAAGGTCATTTATCTCAATTATCATTAATTTAAATCTACTCTTGTGACCATCAAAGACAAGAAGATTATATCGATCTGTATGTAAAATAGTAAAATGTGTATCCACCCTGTTGTTATACAAGTAGTTATCAAAGTGCTCCTCCAGGCCTGTTGTTCCTGCGTTGTAGCAGTCAAGAATATTGGCACAATGAATAAGCAACTGTCTGTGCTTTCCATCCATCGCATCCAAGGCATACAGTGATCAGCTACAGTACAACATTTGAATGTGATCATGCAAATGAAAAAATAAATTATATTGTGATCACTGAAGCAAAAGAAAGTAAACAATTAGTAAACCATGATTTGCATATAATAAAATTATATTTGTGATCAAGAACTAAATACAACAGATAAATTTTAGAAGTAGAAGTAAAAAAACCCTTATAATCACACTACTTTGCCCCATCACATTTCCACCTATAAGATAGAAACCTTATGTGCAGAGTGATCTTGATCTAATTAATTTAATTGCCTACTCTTTCTTTGTCCTTTACATTATGAAAGAAAACAAGCTCAATACACAGATACATAATGTACTTAAAGAAAAAAAAAAGACAAAAACAGAGGAATTCAAACCACTAACTGCTCATACATAATATAGGCTTAGTCTGACTACCAAAGTAAATTTCTTTCAACTTTGTTCCAAGAAAAATGTTAGTTAAAATCTTTAGGCTTGCTCTAAGAAGTTCATAAAGCCCCACTGCAAAATTCAATTTTAATGTATCTGTCTTTGAACTGCTTATGCTTCTGAAACAAAGATGCAAATAGCTCTTATGAGTCTCTGGGTTTGAGTTAAAAAATCAGGAGATGTATTAGCCTTCTAGATTTCAGGAAACGGTGGTTTGCAGCACCAATTTTCTGATAATCAGTAGCTCGTTCCAACGAACTGAAAGAAATTTACCCAGGCTAGATCTAGATCTATTTTCCTTTTAGGCCTACGTCATAATCCGATTTTAAAAATATCAACTCCGTTAGCTGATACCTTTATATTTAGATCAGTTTGCAACATTATTGAACTTCGATCCATTCCCAGCACTCCAAATCACATAGGTAAAATATTATTTAAATATGGAATATGAACCAGGTCTAATAGGTCAAGATCAAGATAGCTAGATCTAAGTTTTATACTTTCTCAAGATCTAGAATCTAGATTACTCTAGATATCTTGGCCAAGAATCTACATAAAAACTAAACATATGATCAAGTTCTAACCTTGAAGTTTTTGTTATGAAGAATGAGAAATAATCTTTACCCAGCTCTTGCTCTCAATTTTACATTTAAAAAATCTAAATCTAAGATGAATGTGACAAGTTATAGGCTGCTTGTTGTTGTTTCCTTCATCTCCAACGACGCCATGACAAAGGTCATTTCCGGTTTGCTAAATGACCCTATTTATTTGAAAGTGCTTTGTCAGTCCTGTGTTCATGTGTCATTTTAATTATTTCTTTTTAAGTGTTTTAATTCGTGAACTTGAATGTTAAAAACAAAATAAAAACATATCAAAGACAAAATAAAAAAGAATCCTTTTTATGCTTGTTATCATAAGTCATGAAACAATTCAATCACAGATCGATTGATAAAAACTATAATCAAGCATTCATAAGAAGATAATGAAAATATTTTTTGCTAAATTTGAAACCAACCTCAACGCAAATATTTAAATTTAGTGCATTTTTGAAGTTACTTGCGGTAAGCTGGTGACGATGTTTTAAATATTTCAAATTTAATACATTCTTTTGTTCTGGATAGACCCAGAGAACTTATTGGTGAGTGAAGAAATCATAAAACGTCTCAATATTAGGTACAAAGAGATCTTTTTTTATTTGAGTGTAACTGAAAATGCATTGCTGTTTGACCGATCCCTCTACAATTTTTTAAACACACACACATATTGATTATATATATATATGTGTGTGTGTGTGTGTTCGATTATATCATGACATACATCATATTTTAACGTACAAATTGATAATTATAATATATACTGTTAATGTTGAAGCTCAGTTAAAATGGCATATAATTTGTTTAGAATAGCCTTCAACTAGGCTGAATTGATCATGATATACTGCTTTCTATGTTTTTATGCTGGTTTTAAACGTTAGCATTTTACCTCAATTTTTTGGCTACACGATTACTTCCTAAATTTATTTTTGCTCTTCCAATCCGAGACGTAACTTGGGCTAGGCTATGAATGAGACATTGAGTGTCGAAGCACTTCCCTAAGTGGCTTTGTCTAAAACATTTTAGGCCTTATATTTAACCTTTATTCCTCATGGGCATAATTTTTATTGATACTGGGATACTTGAATTATGGTTACACAACACAACCCTTGTCCATTTTAAATAATGTACAAAAATTTACAAGCCAAGACCTTGGCCTAAAAGTCTATAATATATGAAAATAAAGTCATTGACGCAGTCGCGCATTTTGTAAAAGTTACCAGATTTAGCAAAACTTGGTTTGGCGAAATCGCGATTATAAATTAAAGTGGTATCTAGGGTCTAATAATAAAAAAAATATATTATAATTTTATTTGTTTAAGATACACAATTGAGTATTATTTTTTTACGTTAAAATCTCAATGTAACATGCCATAATATTTGGGTTGATATATTATTGAGTCAGTGATACACTGATACAT